>CM038711.1:5843281-6005781 GCA_021613375.1 Megaleporinus macrocephalus
GCAGAATTTTGGAAATATCAGTGGAGTGCCCCTTTAATACAATCCACATCTGCGCCAACCTTTTGGGGTGCGCTCTCTTTTGGGGCTTCCTTCACGGCCTTCTGGTGGGTGTCGTTGCCCTTCTTCTGGTGGTCTCGCCCCGTCTCCAGCTGCAGCTCGGCCTGCAGCCCCCGGCGGAGGTGAACCAGCCGGTATTTGAGCTTCTCGTTCTCGCTGCGCAGATTCTCCAGCTCCGCGCTGCTCGCCAGCTCGACGGCGACATGGCCGTTGACGAGCCCGTCCCGGAGGCGACCTATCTCCCGTCCCAGAGCCTCGATCTGCCGCTCCTGAGCGGCCAAACGTGCAGCCATGCACTCCGCCATCTTTAAATCCCCCCACGTCTGCCCACCGGGGGCGCCAATTATTTCTGGATTTCAGGGATTATTATTATTTCGGTAAAACAGCGGCATCGTGTGGACATGTGTGGTAACGACAGGATTCGACATGTTAAAAATAACAACATTCACTGCTGTTGCCAGCTCTATTATTATTATTATTATTATTATTATTATTATTATTATTATTATCAGTAATACTAGTAATATTATTTTAGAGTTGTTGGAAATGTTGTGGCTGCAACGCGAAACGTGTCCGCTAGAGGGCAGCGCTGTGGCGCGTTGGGTTGCCTACGTCATTTTCAACTGACAGCAAACATGCACAGGAAGAAAACATTGCCCTGTAATTCATATACCTGAAGTAACCGTTTTGGTCGCTACGCGAAGGTAAATACTTTCAAATATATAATTATTTGTAACAAACAGCAGCCGGTACAGCTTTAAACGTCTCCGTGTAGTCCGGTTTTATCGCTCGGTGTCGTTTTGACGAAGCTGGAGTGGCTCGAACAGTCCGCTCCACCTTAACTGGTGCAGCAGAACGAAGCTACTGTAGGATTTAAGGTGGAGCGGACATTTAGAAAGAATAGACCAACTTCAGCCTAAATAAAGATTTCTTTTGGGGCTTTGGGGCAGTGCTTGCTTGTCCAGCTTGCCTGAGAATTCCTGGTTTGTGGAATCCAGAGCAAAACAAAACAAACTTAAGCTGCTGAACTTCATTATTTACCTGTTTTGAATTTGATGCCAGCAACAAAGGTTATATATATATATATATATATATATATATATATATATATATATATATATATATATATATATATATATATATATATATATTGGGCTTCAGCTCCACAGTTCAGATTCTCATTTGTTCTGTTATCGTTAATATCTTAATCCTCCTAATTGTTTTTTTAGTGGGTGACCAGTGGTCTGGACTGTGGGCTGGTCATTGTAGCTCCTGGACTCTTTTACTCCAGAGCTGCTTCTGTAATACCTGCAGAATGTGGTTTAGTGTGTTGCTGAAATAGACGCCGCCTGAAAGTCGTATATACCGTCCAGCAGTAATGGAGCTTCACAGATGTGCGGGTCAATTCAGGTCATTTGCTGATAAGAAGCCGGATGCTTCTCCTCTGTAGTCCAGTTTTAATTCCATGGGCCGCTTTTCCATATCACTTCATTCTATTTGAAATGAGCTCAGGCCCAGAGAACTGGGCGCCACTGTTTCTGGATCTGTTTATGTCTAGTTTCTTCTTAACCTGCTAGAGTTTTAGTGTTGACTGTGTTGGGAAGTGCTCCTGAGCTGATGTCACTACAGAATCAGGTCTGAGGACCAGAAGATCACCACCATCCAGTACTGGTTTAGGGCCTTGTTCCTTACATATGGAGAGTACAGTCTTTTACAGAGTGGTGTCCCCTTCTTACTGCTCAAAGACTCCGCCTCTGACCTTCAGACTTGTTGCTAATGACCCTAATTAGATGTGAGATGATATACAAGGTGTACAACTTCATTTTCTATATTTTTATGTAATATATTTTCTGATACATGACTGTGATGTGATGTATTTTTCAATTATATATATATATATATATATATGGGGGTTGGACAATGAAACTGAAACACCTGTCATTATAGTGTGGGAGGTTTCATGGCTAAATTGGACCAGTCTGGTGGCCAATCTTCATTAGTTGTACATTACACCTGTAAGAGCAGAGTGTGAAGTTCAGTTAGCAGGTAAGAGACAGTTTAGATCAAAATATTACAATAACACAACATTATGGGACATACCAGAGTTCAAAAGAGGACAAATTATTGGTGCACGTCTTGCTGGCGCATCTGTGACCAAGACAGCAAGTCTTTGTGACGTATCAAGAGCCACGGTATCCAGGGTAACGTCAGCAAACCACCAAGAAGGACCAACCACATCCAACAGGACTAACTGTGGACGCGAGAGGAAGCTGTCTGAAAGGGACGTTGGGTTCTAACCCGGATTGTATCCAAAAAACATAAAACCACGTCTGATCAAATCACGGCAGAGTTAAATGTGCACCTCAGCTTCTCCTGTTTCCACCAGAACTGTCCGTCAGGAGCTCCACAGGGTCAATATACACGGCCGGGCTGCTGTAGCCAAACCTTTGGTCACTCGTGCCAATGCCAAACGTCACTTTCAATGGTGCAAGGAGATCAGATCTTGGACTGTGGACAATGTGAACCATGTATTGTTCTCTGATGATCCACCTTTACTGTTTTCCCCACATCCGGGAGAGTTACGGTGTGGAGAAGCCCCAAAGAAACGTACCACCCAGACTGTTGCATGCCCAGAGTGAAGCATGGGGGTGGATCAGTGATGGTTTGGGCTGCTATATCATGGAATTCTCTTGGCCCAATACTTGTGCTAGATGGGCGCTTCACTGCCAAGGACTACCGAACCATTCTGGAGGACCATGTGCATCCAATGGTTCAAACAGGAGTGAACATGAGTCTCCAAAAGATTTCAAAAACTAAATATGGTACCTTGCTAAAACTGTTGTGCCATGTAGAGGACACCTGGGCTTTCCAGTGATCTATCATGTGTTGGGGTGGGTCATTCATAACAGAAGTTCTACCTTTTTAAATATGGCCGCCTCTCAGTTACCGCATTTTATGGGAGCGAGAGAGATAAACTATCAAATAATATGTATTTGTTATGTTTCTAAAACCTATAATGGATCTGTTTTAGGTATAAAACACATAAAAAATGTATATGTACAAATGTTTACCTACCTAACAGCATACCTCCTTTTTTTCGATATCCTTTGTAGTGGAGACATTGGGACTAAATCTGGTTTTATATGAAATTAATAAGGTCACAGGTGACAGGAGTTCAACTGAGGCAGATCATTTTGCAACATGTAAGCTCTGTAAACATGTAAATTCATTACTAATTTATTTTAATTGATTACTAATTGAATGTATTCCTAATTTATTAGAAAATGTTACATAATTGGACATTGAAACATAGAACCTGGACTGTAAGAGAAGTTGGGTACTATGTGTGGAAAGTGTGAAACTTTGGCTCAAGGTTTGGAGTGATTAACACAGGTTTAGCTAGTGTTCCTAAAAACTGTTTAAACCTAGTTTTTTTTTATTTTAATTAAAGTATTGTTAACCTTTGGAATGGGTTTATTATTTGTTTCTGTTTATGTTCATATACACTGCATTTGAAGTATTTCTTGTACTGCCAAAACTGGAAATGGTATCAAAAAAGGTAAACAATGTTTGTTTACTCAGTTTTCATTTACATTATTTTCTATGATTGAGTTGGTGCTGATGTTGTAGAAGAGTTTTTGGACTGATGCGAAACAGAAAACAAGAAATATGACATTAACAATGTCCTGATGTCCACTATAAAGGACATTCCATAAAAAATAATTTTAAATGTTAAAAAAAAAAAAAAAACAACCCACGATGACTGTTTTTTTTTCATCTAGTAGACTTATTTTATGTTGAAACTGAAATTCTCTAACTTAAATTTTTTAGGTCTCAGGAGGTTAAATAAATAAATAAATAAATATATATAAAAAAAAAAAAAAAAATATATATATATATATATATATATATATATATATATATATATATATATATATATATATATATATATATATATATATATATATATTGGATTTTAGCTGCTCCACAGTTTAGAGTTTCATTTGTTCTGTTACCCTTAATATCTTAATCCTCCTAATTGTTTTCAGTGGGTGACCAGTGGTCTGGACTGAGGGCTGGTCATTTCAGCTCCTTCTGTAATACCTGCAGAATGTGGTTTAGTGTGTTGCTGAAATAGACGCCGTCTGGATGTGGACGTCGTATGTTGCTCTGAAAGCCGTATATATTGTCCAGCATTAATGGAGCTCCACAGATGTGCGGGTCACTCAGGTCATCTGCTGATTAGTCCACTTTTAATTCCATGGGACGCTTTTCCACATCATTTCAGTCCATTTTAAATGAGCTCAGGCCCAGAGACGTCCGCGCCACTGTTTCTGGATCTGTTTATGTCTGGTTTCTTCTTAACCTGCTAGAGTTCTAACTTGCGTGTGTGGAGCAGTGATGTAGTATGTTGGCGGTGTTGGGAAGTGCTCCTGAGCTCATGCGATGATGTCACTACCGCAGCGTTGTCTGAGGACCAGAAGATCACCACCATCTAGTGCTGGTTTAGGGCCTCGTCCCTTATATACAGAGAGTTCTCTATTGAGAAAAAGTTCTCCTGAATGGTGACCCATCCTTACTTTTGAAAGACTCCGCCTCTGACCTTCTGACTTGTTGCTAATGCCAATAATATTATAGATTTATTTATTTATATATTTTTATTTCATATATTTTGTGATACATGACTGTGATGTGATTTGAACATTTGACTGGTAGTGTACTAAAAACGTTGGGCTGGTACATATATAGTAGTACATACTTTAGTACTGTATATATATTAGGTATATATATTATTGCGTATCGTAATACAGCGGTCAGAATTCAATATATAACGATATACTGCGATATTGCAAAGTGATATTGCAATTTTTTAAAATCTTACTATTAAAACACACCACTGTATGAACAGGTTTATCAATACTTACAATAGCATTGCGCCCTTGTGCTGCTTGTTAATGTTGGAGTGGAGCTGAAAATGGATTACAACACTGCCATCTAGTGGTCAGAGGTTTAAACACAACACACAGTGATTCCCTGTCTGCGAGGAATCTGTGTATCGATACTGTGTTTTTGAGAATCGATACAGTATCACTAAACATAATATCCCGATATTCGATATATCGATATTTTCTTACACCCCTAATACATACTACATACTGCTGTGTATATATACTATATCTATATTAATGTGTTATGATTTTTTTTGCTAGGTGCTGGTGGGTGTGCCTTGTCCAGAGAAGCATGGCCTCAAGCTTTGCCCCGCCGAAGCTCACCGACTTCATTCTGACCGAGAAGCTTGGAAGTGGCACCTATGCCACGGTCTACAAAGCCTACAGGAAGGTGGGTCTGATCTGGATCGCCTGCCCAGAATGCTTGCCTACACCAAAGGATACACCAGGCACCCCCTGCATCGTCTAGAGTGGTATAAAGCCTCCCCCCAAGCTTGGGGCGGTGTTACACTGGAGCTGCCATCTCTGGAGTGAGGGAGTCCTCGATAGAACTATAAGACGTATAGAAAGTCAACAGAATTACGTTCCGTCCATGTTTTGAGAGACAACACGAACAGCCAATGAGAAAGAGAATAGCGGCGTCCCCAAACCAATCCGGTGGCTGAATCTGGTTACTGCAGGCGTCACTGTCGAGCAGCCAGAACGAAATAAGAAAAAATAAAATAAGAGAGAATAAAATAAGAGAAAATGACAGAAAACATTAACTACTACTGAAAGAAACATGATACACGTGTTAATAATCTATAAATAATCTATAAGATAAGATAAACAGGTGAACAGGTGCTGTCCTGCTGCTGTGTTGATGAAGCTCTACAGGATGTTTGATCTTCAAGGTCTCGTGTATAGCAGTTGTACTGTTGTGATCATCTCCACTGTGCAGAGCTGACAGAGCACCACACTGTTGTGTTTCTGTGTGAAACACTCCCACAACTTTAGATACACGTGAGTGATTGTTTGTTGCTGCACCTCGCGCTCCAGATAAATCCATGCTTTCAGTGGGCGTGGCCACCTTATCGACGCATCAACGCACGTTATGCTAATCAATGTAATTTAGTAATTGATAAAGATAAATATATATACTGTAGGAGTTCAAATGAGAACGTTGAGACAAAGTTGACTTTATAACCAAAAATCCCGAGTAGGAAACTTTATTTTCTCCCGAAAACAGAATCACTAAACCAACAGAGAGTCGACTCACCGCTATATATATATATATATATATATATATATATATATATATATATATATATATATATATATATATATATATATATATATATATCATTTACTTAAAATACACTTGTGTAATGTTCTATAGTACATCTTCTGATTGAACAATTTAACAAAATGTTTACATTTTGATATCTTCACTTCTCAATTAAAGTAAAAAGGAAATAGTGATTTGATTTATATCGTGATATATATCGATATCGACTGATATGAAAAACATTATCGTGATAAGATTTTTTCCCATATCGCCCAGGCCTATCTTTGCGATGAGTTGTAGTGTAGTGAGCTGAGCATCCAGCATCAGTACCTGAGCTCACTAAAGCAGCAATGTTCCAGCATCTAGTGTAGCCTTTCAGAAGAGTAGGCACTGTTACTACAACAATAATACTCTTAATTTCAGAAGAAACGCTGGACAAGCAGGTGTTTTGACTTGCGTTGTAATATAGATGTCAATTTTAGACTCTCACCTGAAGGACTTCATCAGCTTAACTGAGTGGTGGGATGTTCTTGAGCGCGGTTGACTCATATGTGGTGTCACGAAGCCTACAGGTTGACCTTACACTCTCTGCAAAGCACAGGCGTGAGCTGGTGTGAAAGATCAGAGCTGCTGTGAGTAGCTTACAGATGCTGCCATGGACCAGTTCCTCTGGTCAGAACTTGAGAACTGGTCCACAGCTTGATCAATCCGGCCATCTTGACTTAACGTCTGTTCGTTTTTGTTTCAGACTGACAGCAGGGAGGCCGTGGCCGTGAAGGTGGTCAGCAAGAAGAGCCTCAACAAGGCTTCTATGGAGAACCTGCTGACAGAGATCGAGATCCTGAAGACCGTGCGCCATCCACATATCGTGCAGCTTAAGGACTTCCAGGTAGAACATTTTCATGGAGCACGTGAAAAACATCCAGCACAACGCACACCCTAGAAGTACCTGCTCTGTGGTGGTCCTGTAGGGCTTATATATCACAGAGAACCTAATGAGGGACACAATACCTGAGCGCTCCTGTTTCCCCAGCGGTCAGTCAAAGCCTGAGGCTAATAAATGTGGCCTTGTGTCCGTATGTACACTGCCAGCTCAAAAAATAGAATTTCTTTGTATTTATCTTTATAATCATTTTATACAATCATCTATTTGAATGCTGAAATATATGAGCTGGAATATCTGTTTGTGTTTGCTTCAGTGGGACAGCGAGAACATCTACCTCATTCTGGAGTGGTGCTCTGGAGGAGATCTGTCACGCTTTATCCGGAGCAAGAGGATCCTGCCAGAGAGAGTGGCCCGCCGCTTCCTGCAGCAGATAGGTAAGACTTTTACAGGTTGTAGCTAGAAAAGTAAACGCAGGATGGTTGTGCATAAACGACAAATAGAGGAGTGCAGGTCAGTATGTCTGTAGATTAGTGTTTCGGGATCTGCTCTGAGTGAGTACAAGCAGTTTGGAGACTGTAGGTTGAATGAAAGTGTAATGTTTGTATTTGGCCAAAAATGAATGGGATCCTATGGGAGGAACGATGGATGAATAAATGACAAATAGAGAAGTGCGGGTGGGTATGTGTGTGGATAAGAGTTGGGGATCTGCTCTGAGCGAGTACATACAGTTTGAAAGATGTAGGTTAAACAAAACCGTAATGTTTGGGTTTGGCCAAAAATGAATGGGATCCTATGGGAGGAACGATGGATGAATAAACAAGAAATAGAGGAGTGCAGGTCAATATGTCTGTGGATTAGTGTTTGGGGATCTGCTCTGAGTGAGTACTTACAGTTTGGAGACTGTAGGTGGAATGAAACCGTAATGTTTGGGTTTGGTCAAAAATGAATGGGATCCTAGGGGGGAACGATGGATGAATAAACAGCAAATAGAGGAGTGCAGGTCAGTATGTGTCAGTGTATGTGAAACGGTGTCTGTCGGTTGAGGAGACGTTCAGTAGATCGGCGTACACTTTTCCATCCTATTCATTCTTTATGGGAAAAAATTGGAATTAGTGCGGAACGATTATGGATTGGCTGAGGAACAGTTGAGAAATGATTGAGGATTGGCTGAGGTTTGGTTGAGGAACAGTTGAGGAACTGTTGAGTGGTTAAGGGACTGTTAAGGAGTGGTTGACGATCGATTAGGGATTGGTTGAGGAACTGTTGAGGAACTGCTGATGAGTGGTTAAAGAACTGTTAACTGGTTGACGATCGATTAGGGATTGGTTGAGGAACTGTTGAGGAACTGCTGATGAGTGGTTAAAGAACTGTTAAGTGGTTGACGATCGATTAGGGATTGGTTGAGGAACTGTTGAGGAACTGCTGATGAGTGGTTAAAGAACTGTTAACTGGTTGACGATCAATTAGGGATTGGTTGAGGAACTGTTGAGGAACTGCTGATGAGTGGTTAAAGAACTGTTAACTGGTTGACGATCGATTAGGGATTGGTTGAGGAACTGTTGAGGAACTGCTGATGAGTGGTTAAAGAACTGTTAACTGGTTGACGATCGATTAGGGATTGGTTGAGGAACTGTTGAGGAACTGCTGATGAGTGGTTAAAGAACTGTTAAGTGGTTGACGATCGATTAGGGATTGGTTGTGGGACAGTTGAGGAGCTTTTATAGATTGGCTGAGTAACGGTTGAGCGGTGGTTGAGGGACAGTTAATGATTGAGTACAGTTGAGGAACAGTGTAGAAGCAGTTGATGAACTTTTGAGGATTGGTTAGGGATTGGTTTTGGAACTGTTGTGGAACAGTTGAGGAACTGTTGAGGAACTGCTGATGAGTGGTTAAAGAACTGTTAACTGGTTGACGATCGATTAGGGATTGGTTGAGGAACTGTTGAGGAACTGCTGATGAGTGGTTAAAGAACTGTTAACTGGTTGACGATCGATTAGGGATTGGTTGAGGAACTGTTGAGGAACTGCTGATGAGTGGTTAAAGAACTGTTAACTGGTTGACGATCGATTAGGGATTGGTTGAGGAACTGTTGAGGAACTGCTGATGAGTGGTTAAAGAACTGTTAACTGGTTAACGATCAATTAGGGATTGGTTGAGGAACTGTTGAGGAACTGCTGATGAGTGGTTAAAGAACTGTTAACTGGTTAACGATCAATTAGGGATTGGTTGAGGAACTGTTGAGGAACTGCTGATGAGTGGTTAAAGAACTGTTAACTGGTTGACGATTGGTTGTGGGACAGTTGAGGAGCTTTTATGGATTGGTTGAGTAACAGTTGAGCGGTGGTTGAGGGACAGTTAATGATTGTTTTAGTACAGTTGAACATTTTAGAAGCAGCTGATGAACCTTTGAGGATTGGTTAGGGATTGGTTGTGGAACTGTTGAACGATTATGGATTTGCTGAGAAACAGTTGGGGAATGGTTAAGGGACAGTTAAGGATTGTTTGACTAAGGTTGAGGTTTGGTTGAGGAACAGTTGAGAAGCAGTTGAGGAGTGGTTGAGGATAGGTTGAGGACTGGTTAGGGATTAATTGTGGAACAGTTGGGGAATGATTGTGGATTAGCTAAGGTACAGTTAAGGAATGCTTTAGGATTGGTTGAGAAACAGGTGAGGAATGGTTAAGGGGTGGATAAGGATTTTGTGAGGTACCATTGAGAAAGAGTTAAGAAGTGGTTGAGGGACAGTTAAGGATTGTTTGAGTACTTCTGAGGAATGGTTGAGGAACTGTTGAGGAGTGGTTAGGGATTGGTTGAGGAACAGTTGTGACATAATCCTGGTTTGGCTGAGGAACACTTGACAGTTGGTTGAGGACTGGTTAGGAAATGCTCCAGGAGAGTTCTGGAAGATTATGATTAGGGTTAGAGATCTTGATTAGCCTAAAGAAGCACATTTCACACACCAAACATGTATTGGCTGATCAGCTGTATTCAAGGTAAGAGGAGGAACTTGAGAGGAACTCTTGCTTCAAGCTCTAGTATTGGAGGACCGTGTTACTGCACAGTGGTTGGTGTTCCATTATCTGATCAAATCTGAGGGTCAAAGAACGCGAAGCACACTGCCATGTTGCACATCTCAAACACGCTGGACTATGGTCTACTGACCATAAAACTTTTAAGGCAGGTTTCGTCCAGCAGATGGCACTGCTGGTCTTCACCAGCGAGTCTTCTGTGAATGGCTTTGGGAAGCCAGACCATGTTTTTGTCTGGGCTATAAACACCTTGTACTAACATTTAACACACAACCAGACACAAACCACGCTCTGGTCCATTTTCACCCAGTGCCGCTCCTCACTTTCTCAATGAGCAGAAGCCCAGTTAAGCTGTGCTAATCACTGGGATTTGTGGTTGCCTTGTTGCGTAAGCCTGTCTTATTGTACACTGTGTGTTCAGCGTGCGCTCTGAAGTTTCTCCATGAGAAGAACATCTCCCATCTGGACCTCAAGCCCCAGAACATTCTCCTGAGTGGCAATGTGCTGAAACTCGCAGGTATTTATGGCACGAAAAGCTATTTATGTCACTTATTTACAACAGAAGCTTCTATAATGTAGGTATAAGCATCATAGACAAGTACCTGTTGATGTTCTACAGCTTCCTCCGTCATTTTAGAGTCATGTTTAGCTCTGTTTCCAATTCTGGATGCACTGAAAATCTAGAATTGAAAAATATAAGTATAATACAGTTATTCATAGTCAGTTTGTTGTATTGAAAACTTTGATCCCATCGTTTTTAATGCTACTCTATAACCGCAGCCTCTTCTTTCTCTCCCTGTGTGTAGATTTTGGCTTTGCTCAGTACATGTCTCCGTGGGACGAGCAGAGTGCTCTGAGGGGTTCCCCTCTCTACATGGCTCCGGAGATGGTGTGCAGACGACAGTACGACGCCAGAGTGGACCTCTGGTCTGTAGGGGTCATCCTTTACGGTGAGAGAGGCAAAACAATATTTCCCTTATTATTAATTTTGTTAGCTAATTTCATAGAGACTTAGTTTGACTATATATATATATAAGGTTGATGTGTTAGAGACATGGTAGAATCAGCCACACTAACTGATCCAACCTATATATATATATATATATATATATATATATATATATATATATATATATATATATATATATATATATACACTACTGCTCAAAAGTAGAATTTAATTTCATGCAATTTTCATGCAATTCACAAACAATATTGTTCATTTCACAATTAATGTAAGTGTATCAGATGATTTTTAAAGAATATAAATGTTTGTATTAAAGTCTATTTTTGTATAAAGGCTTATTTTACATATAGTCCTATTATCAGTAATTCTCAGTCCTCTGTCTAAATCTCCTGGTACATTACTTGTTAGCTAGAATCTTGAGACATCAAATAGGTCTTCACCATCAACGCCTAGTCTTTACCCTTCACGCTTCTTTATGCCATGACTCGGTCAAGTGACGTTTTCGGACCCCAGAAAATTGTTTGCCAAAGCTCATTAGGCTGGAAGAGATTTGGACTGTCAGATGAGTGAAGGACGTTTCATTGTTACTCACTAGAATGGTCATCTATTCACCTGGAATATTCTGGGGGATCACAAAGAACCCTGGGTAACAACTAAGATAGGTATTGATCTCTCGTACTCTGGCCAACGTTGGTGTTTATGGGCCCACAACTGTGAAACATGGTGGTGGCAGGATCACAGTTTGGATGCTATTGAAGCAGGGCAGCTTACCACCTTTTGTTGGTGTTATGACCTCAATCCAATAGTAATGTTGAGGCGTGACCTAATTTGGGGTGTTCTTGAAGGAAAGCGCACCAACATATGCTAAAGGAAGATCTCATCTCGTTTAGGTAGGACTTCACCAAACCAAAAAGGTGTTCAGAAACTTCCAGGCAGCACTGTAGCTTAGTAGCTCCAGAGCTAAACTAAAGAAGCAAGCGAGTCTCGGAAATCCCCAGATGGATTATAATTCTAAGATATGGATATATATCGGTTTTTAATGTAAATAATAACATTATGACTCATGCAGTCGTATTGTATGTCTAGAATATGGGGTTTGGGTGTTTGAACTAAAGCAGAAACGGAATTTATTTATAAGAATTTCTTCTATCTTGTGTGTTGCACCTCAGAGACTTTATTTGGCCGAGCGCCATTTGCATCCCGCTCCTTCGCCGAACTGGAGGAGAAAATCCGCAGTGATAAGCCCATTGAGGTAAGATCAACCCATGTGGCACTAAGAATTCTCCGTGTAACGCGGAGAGCTGTGTTGGGAACTTCAACAGCAGACGCATCAGAAAGACTTTATAGTACACGACATGTATTGCAATATTAGTGGCAGAGTTCTAACAACTTGAAATACAGTGATTATTATTCAACAGATTAATTAGTGCTGAATAAAAAACAGGTAATGATTATGTTTTTGCTACTTAGGAGCTCTGGTTGAACATGTTTTTATTGAAAGTGTCATTTCTTACAGCAGCGATATCATATCAACCAACTGGTGTTTTCCATGCAGCTGTTTTTCATTTCCCCATTTGGGTACCGCAGGAATACATGCTAATAGAGGAAAAGCTCTTTAATGGACACTCCAGACTGTCCTCTATTAGCATTATCTTTTTTTTTTTTTTTCTTTTTTTTTTTCAAAGCAAGAACAGTAGTGAAAAATGCAACGATACACAATAATCACTTCTGGTCCCTGCTTCTACCCTATTTTTTATTTTATTTTTTTATTCAAAGCAAGAACAGTAGTGAAAAATGCAGCGATACACAATAATCACTTCTGGTCCCTGCTTCCACCTTATTTTTTTATTTATTTATTTTTTTTCAAAGCAAGAACAGTAGTGAAAAATGCAACAATACACAATAATCACTTCTGGTCCCTGCTTCTACCTTATTTTTTATTTATTTATTTTTTCTCAAAGCAAGAACAGTAGTGAAAAATGCAACAATACACAATAATCACTTCTGGTCCCTGCTTCTACCTTACTTTTTTATTTATTTATTTTTTTTCAAAGCAAGAACAGTAGTGAAAAATGCAACAATACACAATAATCACTTCTGGTCCCTGCTTCTACCTTACTTTTTTTTTTTTTCTCAAAGCAAGAACAGTAGTGAAAAATGCAACGATACACAATAATCACTTCTGGTCCCTGCTTCTACCTTACTTTTTTATTTATTTATTTATTTTCAACGCAAGAACAGTAGTGAAAAATGCAGCGATACACAATAATCACTTCTGGTCCCTGCTTCTACCTTATTTTTTATTTATTTTATTTTTTTTCAAATCAAGAACAGTAGTGAAAAATGCAACAATACACAATAATCACTTCTGGTCCCTGCTTCTACTTTTTTTTTTTTTTTTCAAAGCTAGAACAGTAGTGAAAAATGCAACAATACACAATAATCACTTCTGGTCCCTGCTTCTACCTTACTTTTTTTTTTTTTCTCAAAGCAAGAACAGTAGTGAAAAATGCAACAATACACAATAATCACTTCTGGTCCCTGCTTCTACCTTATTTTTTTATTTATTTATTTTTTTCAAAGCAAGAACAGTAGTGAAAAATGCAGCGATACACAATAATCACTTCTGGTCCCTGCTTCTACCTTATTTATTTATTTATTTATTTTTTCAAAGCAAGAACAGTAGTGAAAAATGCAGCGATACACAATAATCACTTCTGGTCCCTGCTTCTACCTTATTTATTTATTTATTTATTTTTTCAAAGCAAGAACAGTAGTGAAAAATGCAATCATACACAATAATCACTTCTGGTCCCTGCTTCTACCTTATTTATTTATTTATTTATTTTTTCAAAGCAAGAACAGTAGTGAAAAATGCAGCGATACACAATAATCACTTCTGGTCCCTGCTTCTACCTTATTTATTTATTTATTTATTTTTTCAAAGCAAGAACAGTAGTGAAAAATGCAACGATACACAATAATCACTTCTGGTCCCTGCTTCTACCTTATTTTTATTTTTTATTTATTTATTTTTTTTTTAAAACACAAACCACCCCCAACTCAGACATTAACCTTTATTTAACAGAAGGAAAACACTACCAAAATAATAATAGTAACATAAAACAAAACAAAAATAAATAAACCAGTCACCAAAAAATAAATAAATAAATATATAAATAAATTATAACGAAGAAGTCAGTGACACTGCAATCTAATCAAATTTACACTCAGTCAACAAGCAATATGGAAAGTGAATTAACATAGGAAAAGACAGAATTCCACTTGGAATAAAAAGAGGCAGCAATGCCTTTCACAGAATGTCGTATCTTTTCCAGTTTAAGGAAATGCATTACATCTTGAAACCATAATGAAATAGAAGGTGGCTTTGAGGACCTCCGCACAAGCAAAATACCGCTGTAGCCAGTAGAGAGGTAAAGGCTACAGTTTCAGCTTGGCCTCATGTAAGTGAGGATGACTGAGCGGTAAAGCCAACGATGGCTGTAAGTGGACAAATGTCAATGTCAACCCCTAAAGCCTTTGACAAAATATCAATATAATGAAACCAAAATCCCTGTAAGGCAGGGCACTGAAAAAAACGTGACACAAATGAGACATTGAGCACCTATCACACTGATCGTTGACCGTTGTGGGGTAGAATTGGGATCTGTGCACTCTATGCAGGACCTTAAACTGAATTAGCTGGAACCTTGCACAAGGGTGAGCAAGACCACTGCACCACTGCAACCGCCCTATCCCACCAGAGGTCTGAAACGCCCAGTTCGTCCTGCCAAGCACTTTTAATTTTGCCCACGTGAGCTCCATCCAGGTTTATCAAGTCCTTGATATGAACGATTTTTTGTTTACAAAGTCAAGAAATATGGCTTAAAAGGATGTAACTATACATAACTATAAGGTGTGGTCATATTTCCCACCTCTGCCTGCTTCTTTGGTCCATTTTCATCAATGGTAGTCTGCTATATAGCTGGGGGTTCTCAATCTTTTCCACCCCATGGTTCACATGCTTATAGCTGCGAAGCCTGACCACCCACAGAAGCAGTAACATCAACGTCTCTTTTCATAAGCGTTGACACTGAACACATAGAGTCGGTAAGAAATCAGATCATCAATTTACCTGCAATCACAGAAACCAAACTTAGCAGTGATGTGAAAAAGCGAGAGAAGAAAAGGAAGGTAGGTGTGGACGGTGTGATCTGGAGCTACGGTCTGAAAATGCTCTTCTGTGTTGGTCCACTGCTTGGTCTCTAGATGTCTTTTCAGTTTTAAGTGTTTTGTGATTTGTTTAAAACAGCCGAAGCTCTCTGACTCCGCCCACTGGGCTTCCTCACAGTCAGCACTAATAATAAACCTGATATCTGCTTCTTTGTCAGCGTATCAGTTTGAGTTTAGCCGCTCAGGTTGCGGATGCTCGGCCGCTCCGGTTTATCAGTGCTTACAATAGCATTTGCGCCCTTGTGCTGCTTGTTAATGTTGGAGTGGAGCTGAAAATGGATTACAACACTGACATCTAGTGGTCAAAGGTTTAAACACAACAAACACTGATTCACTGTCTGCCAGGAATCTGTGTATTGATACTGTGTATTTGAGAATCGATACAGTATCGCAAAACGTAATATCCTGATATTCGATATTTCAATATTTTCTTACACCCCTAATTTCACTACAGTGAGGTTTTGATTTGTGGGTCTCTACTGATATATATATATATGCTGATTATAATGTAAAACCTTGTGAATTTTAATTATTAACGTAATCTTATGACTTAGAAACTACCGGCTTCCGTCTGAGTAAAGGTGCTTGAGTAGAAGGTGCTTCACGGCCTACTGGTGGTCCACAAACCTCAGGTTGAGAAACCCTGTCAAACCAAGATTGTTTATGGTTTAGCAACAGCCGTCGTTTAGGGTTTTGGCTTAGCAGATCCTGCCCTAGCCCTAAGACTTGGAGATACCGATCTGGCCTGACGGATCGAGGTAGGTTGACCCATCGACAGCTCAGGCTTAAATACAATGTGTTTGCTAGGTTGATGTTTGACCACGTTCAGACCAGACCAGGGTTGAGCGCTCCCAGAACATCTGATCTTCAGTATTCTACAAATCAAGTTATACTCTGAACTGGTCTCCCTCTTCATTCTGACGGCAAGAAAGAAGTTACAACACTTAACACTGGGCCAAATAGGTGTACATAAGCTTTTCATTACTTGTTAGCTACATTAGCCCACATCTCCAAGAAGCAGGCTTCAGACATCGAATAGGTCTTGACCGCAATTGGCGTGCGAGGAAAACGGTGGACACTTAATAACCAACACTGAAGACTTTGGTTTGATCTTTTGGGCTGGATTTTAGTTCATGTCGCCCCAAGGTGGCGCACTTGTTGCAGCCGGACTGCAGAAAGCGTCCCAGTGCTACCTTAACTACCGTATGCAGGCTCTTGATCTTGATTAAGGATGAGAGAAGACCCTAGCCACTTAAAAACCTTGTGTCTTGTGTTTAGCTGCCGTTCGGTGCCCGAGTGTCCCGAGACTGCAGGGACCTGCTGCTCAGGCTGCTGGACAGAGACCCCGAAACCCGCATTTCATTCGCCGAGTTCTTCCTCCACCCGTTTGTGGATCTGGAGCACATGCCCAGCGCCGAGAGCCTGGGCAAGGCGGTGAGTGCATCTCCTCCACCGACAGTTCTAACGATCCGAGGGTAGGTTTGATCGCAGCGTGTGCTCTGCTGCCCATGTGCGAAACAGCTGTCGGCGCTCCAGCAGAGGCTCGAGAAACCCTGGCCGAGAGGACAGTCGTGTTTCAGGCTGCTTGTTTGTCTTGTTTGCTTATGCATTTACATTTCAGCCTAAATACAAGGCCTGTAATTACATCCATGCACTGCTATGTGAATGCTGGTTGTATCTGCGGTCCAACAGACTAAATACCCTCTCTCTGTCTCTCTCTCTCTGTCTCTCTCTCTCTCTCCCTGTCCTTCTCTTGTCTTCCTCAGAAGGAGCTGGTACTGCGGGCAGTCCAGAAGGATCAGGGTGGCGAACGGGCTGCTGCGCTCTCACTCTACTGCAGCGCACTGGAGCACTTCGTCCCCGCCATCCACTGTAAGAGCCGTAGACCTATGAGCTGCAAGCCAATGAAGAGTGACCGATATGGGTTTCTCTATATCCGATACCGATGTTTGGAGGTCAGGCTCAGCCGATGGCCGATATGGGCCGCAGATTTTTTTTTTGGCCGATATCTAGAAGTTTTCCGCTTTATTTGCTGCTAATATGTCACACTATTAATAACAAGTGGATGCACAACATTTCTGAACTTAATATCATTTATAACACTGACTTAACAAGAAAAAACGAAATATTTTTATCTGTATGACCATTAGGGCTGTGTATTGGCAAGAACCTGTCGATACAATACGTATCGTGATACAGCGGTCCCGATTCAATATATCACGATATATTGCGAGACTGCAAGCACAGTGATATATTGCATATTTTTCAAATCCTTCTATTAAAACACACCACTGTATGAACAGGTTTATCAATGTTTACAACAGCATTGCGCCCTTGTGCTGCTTGTTAATGTTGTGTGTTGTGTTTAAACCTCTGACCACTAGATGGCAGTGTTGTAATCCATTTTCAGCTCCACTCCAACATTAGCAAGCAGCACAAGGGCGCAATGCTATTGTAAACATTGATAAACCTGTTCATACACTTGGAATAAAACCTCTTTACATTGACTTACATTGAAAGTTGAACTATTGTAGACAGCGATGATATACAAGTATATCTTTAATTTGTTTATTCTTAAAGAAAGGAAACAAAACATATACATAAATATTAATGTAGACGAGAGGGACATAAATAGCAAAAAGTACTAAAAAGAATAATTAAGAATAATATAACAAATTATTTTGATTAATTATAAACAAACAAAGAAATAAACAGAACAATAATAATATCAATAAATAGTAAATAAATGTAAATAATTACATAAACAAAATTACCAAGAAAAACTATAATAAAAAGAATAATAATAAAAAGAATAAGGTGACATAATTATACATACACCCTCTAGTAACCACACAAACCTCTCACCCTCTACGTTCTTGTTTTGTAAAAAGAAAATAAGAGGATGTTGACCTATGGCATTTCTTTTTTTTTTTAAATAAGAGAACAGATTCTTTTGCTAGTAGCAATGCATGATCTACAAAACGTATCTGGGATGTCTGTAAACTCCTGAGATGGTCAGAGCAGCCAGTGATTATTAATAATGGGTCTATAATCTTGGATATAATATTAAAGGCCTCGTTCCAAAAAATAATCAGTTTAGGACAAGTAACATAGCTATGCGTCAAAGATGCTTCTGCATTACCACGTTTGTCACACAAGGGGGACATATCTGGAAATATTGAATGTAATTTCACTTTTGAATAGTGAATCCGATGTAATATTTTAAGATATACAAGTAGATATTAGTCATAAATGATTGCTTACATTTCTTAATATTAAAGACTTCTAATAACATCTATACTAATAATTATATGGAAGTAAATAGATTTCTACAGATGCAAAGCAGTTAAACACACTGTGTCCCGAGTTCGTTCCAGCTTGTATCCCGTGCCCAGTCTGTTTAATCTGGGCTATTGTTTGGTGAACCTGTATGCTGGTGCATCGATGCCAATCGCGCAGTCTTATCAGAAGCTTGAGAATTCATGTGTGACTGAAGGCCTTACCTTTCATACAGGGCCAAAGAAGAGTAAGCATTTCACTGCTGTTGGAGCAAAACTGTGTATTTGCGTTTCTGTCACTGCTCAGTTTTTAATATAATGTGTAAACGGCTGTTGCTGTTTACATTGTGTTCACATTTCAGAATAAATGGACCAAAAGAAATGGCCCACAATGACTTTCAGGGTAAAAAGAGGTCTGGTTCCATTCACCTTTAACTTAAAAGGATATTTGATGCTTGGGGGTGCGTCCGAAATCGCCTACTTGCCTACTAATCAGTAGGCGAGAGCGGCTAGTGTGTCTAAATACTTAGTAGATCTTGAGTAGTAGGTGAACGGTACCCAGATGACCTCCTGAATCAGCAGCCGTTTTTATGTATGCGACCACAGCACACTGTGCTATCCCATGATTCAACGGGAGCCACGGAAAAAATGGTGGAAAGCGGTATGTCGGCTAGGGGTGTGAGAAAATATCGAAAATATCGAATATCGGGATATTTTGTTTCGTAATACTGTATCGATTCTCAAAAAGTATAAATACACAGATTCCTGGCAGACAGTGAATCATTGTGTGTTGTGTTTAAACCTCTGACCACTAGATGGTGTTGTACTTCATTTTCAGCTCCACTCCAACATTAACACGCAGCACAAGGGCGCAGTGCTATTGTAAGTATTGATAAACCTGTTCATATAGTGGTGTGATTTAATAGTAGGATTTAAAAAATCACAGTATATCACTTTGCTTGCAGTATCGCAATATATCATGATATATTGAATCGTGACCGCTGTATCACGATACGTATTGTATTGTCAGGTTCTTGCCAAAACACAGCCCTAATGTCGGCTGTGTGTACATAGCTATGGCTGGCTAGAGCTACCTCTGAGGTAAACAATAACTAAATTCCTCCTGATTATCTTCTCCGATTACAGATTCAGACAAAAACACAGACCAGTGTCACAAACAGTCTCTAAATCTGTCAGTAAATGGGCTTTTAATGAATAGCAGGACTTTTACGATGGTGGTCATCACAGAACGTTGGTAAGAGATTGTGCGGATACTAAAACTCACCTACTGAAACCCCATCAAACAGTATGTACTGGCTCTGATCTAGTACCCACCGACTAGTACGACTGTGTATTGGCAAGAACCTGGCAATACAATACGTATCGTGATAGAGAGGTCCCGATTCAATATATCGAGATAAGAGATGGACCGATCAGTGTTTTTGAGACCAATTCCAATCACCTTTCAGTGCGATCGGCCGATACCCGATACCGATCGAGGGCGGGGCTATATGTCACGGCAGGGCTACATGTAGTTATTAGCGCAAGCAATTCATGAAACATGATCTAAACTGGTTTATTAGCATTTTTAACGAGCTCATATGAAACAGCATCATATTTTAAACTAAATTAACAGTAAATAAACAAAGTAGATCAAACAAATATCCCCAATACTGTAATTATTACATTTAGAGCCTTAATTTAAAACAAAAAAACTAATTAAATAAATACAGTAAAAACTGCAGTCATTAAACTCAGACTCTGTTATTTTAAACTAAATCTGTAATCATTAAATGTAGAATATTGAATTGCTGCTGCTGTTCTGTTCATACCGGTCAGATCTGGTCTGCACGGTGTTCTGGGTTGTTTGTTTTGTGCTAGCTGTGCTGTTTGCTGATACTCTGGTGTTCTCTAAAAACCGTATCACATTAATAGTGTTAAATGTCTTTGTCTTGGTTCTCCAACGAGACACGGTTAATTTTACAGATTTTAAAAACGCTCTGGATGAGTCTGAGTCACATACGGTAACAAACTGTTAGACGGACGCAACACAACGTAAAGGAAAACTGTTCTCGCGAGGCCGCCGCTTTAGTCAGTCTGTGGAAAATGAAAGGGTATGTGTTTCCACCTAGTGGTTCAGATAGGAATTGCAAGGACCTGGCCGGAGGGTGTTTCAACGAAACACTAGCTGGAAATACAGAAATTAGGCTCTCGGTATTGGCTAAATTGGAGAGATATCAGCCGATCACCAATACATATTTGTAATAAAAATCAGCCGATACTGATACATAGCTGATCAATCTTTCCATCTCTAATCGAGATATATTGCAATACTGCAAGCAAAGAAATGTATAGCGATTTTTCAAATCCTACTATTAAAACACACCACTATATGAACAAGTTTATCAATGCTTACAATAGCACTGCGCCCTTGTGCTGCTTGTTAATGTTGGAGTGGAGCTGAAAATGGATTACAACACTGACATCTAGTGGTCAGAGGTTTAAACACAACACACAGTGATTCACTGTCTGCCAGGAATCTGTGTATATTCCATATTTTCTAACACCCCTACCGACTAGTAGTGAGGAAGGAAAACACTGCTTAGTGTAGTGCACAGTTATAATCAGCCAGAGTGTGCACACTATAATAAGCTCCCTGCATGTGACTCACTCCTGGTAGAGTTGTGAGCTGCTGCTCTTCATCAGGCCTCGTTATCGGCTGATTTATTGCATCGTGGTAGCTATTTTAGCGTGTGGACAGTGTTGCTGCACCATCACCATGACGTCATTTCAGAGCTTGACTGTCTGAATCTGTGTGGATCAGACTCCAGCACAACATCCTATTGGTTTTTACACTGATCGGTCATAACATTCAAACCACCTCTATTGTCCACTGTATCAGCTCCACTGACCATACAGGACCTCCACTCACTGTCCACTGTATCAGCTCCACTGACCATACAGGACCTCCACTCACTGTCCACTGTATCAGCTCCACTGACCATACAGGAGCTCCACTTACAGACTGTAGTTCATCTGATTCTCTGTATACTTTATTACTCTGTTCTTTAATGATCAGGACCCCCACAGGACCACCACAGAGCAGATACTGTTAGAGTGACACTGACATGGTGGTGGTGTGTTGGTGTGTGTTGTGCTGGTGTGAGCGGATCAGACACAGCCGTGCTGCTGGAGTGTTTAAACACCTCTGCGAACAGTCCACCAACCAACAGTGTCCTGTGGGCAGCGTCCTGTGTCCACTGATGAAGGACCAAAGGAGGCCCAATACAATCTGTCCAGCAAGTCTCTGAGTTTACATCTACAAGGGCGATAATGAAGGTAGGCGTGTCTAATAGAGTGGACAGTGAGTGGACACAGTGTTTAAATCTGTTTGAATCTGATCCACTCACACCAGCACGTCAGTGTCACTGCAGTGCTAAGAATAATCCACCACTCTGTGGTGGTCCTGTGGGGGTCCTGTGGGGGTCCTGATCATTAAAGAACAGAGTAATAAAGTATACAGAGAATCAGATGAACTACAGTCTGTAAGTGGAGCTCCTGTATGGTCAGTGGAGCTGATACAGTGGACAGTGTGTGTAGATACTAGGAGGTGGTTGTGATGTCATGGCTGATCGGTTAAATCTGTGCTGATTGGTTCGCTTTAATAGATCAAGATGATCTTTCTTTTCTCAGATGAGACGGACAGGCAGAGAAAAGAGGCTCTCAGGCAGAAGGTGAGTAGAAAGCGCTCATATGTTTGACTGAACTGTGTTTGTCCAGATATTGTAACATTATTAGTAACATTACACCCACATATGCTAACACACACACACACACACGCACACACACACACACACACACACTAGGGGCAGTGAAACACCCACATACACACACACACTAGGGGGCAGTGAAACACCCACATACACACACACACTAGGGGCAGTGAAACACCCACATACACACACACTCTAGGGGGCAGTGAAACACCCACATACACACACACACTAGGGGCAGTGAAACACCCACATACACACACACACTAGGGGCAGTGAAACACCCACATACACACACACACTAGGGGGCAGTGAAACACCCACATACACACACACACTAGGGGGCTGTGAAACACCAACATGCACTAAGACACACACACACATTAGGGGGCTGTGAAACACCCACATGCACTAAGACACACACACACACTAGGGGGCTGTGAAACACCCACATGCACTAAGACACACACACACACTAGGGGGCAGTGAAACACCCACATGCACTAAGACACACACACACACTAGGGGGCAGTGAAACACCCACATGCACTAAGACACACACACACACACTAGGGGGCTGTGAAACACCCACATGCACTAAGACACACACACACACACTAGGGGGCTGTGAAACACCCACATGCACTAAGACACACACACACACTAGGGGGCAGTGAAACACCCACATGCACTAAGACACACACACACACTAGGGGGCAGTGAAACACCCACATATACTAACACACACACACACACACACACACACACGCACACACACACACACTAGGGGGCAGTGAAACACCCACATGCTCTAACACACATACACACACTCTAGGGGGCTGTGAAACACCCACATGCACTAAGACACACACACACACACACTAGGGGGCAGTGAAACACCCACATGCACTAAGACACACACACACACTAGGGGGCAGTGAAACACCCACATACACTAACACACACACACACACACACACACACTAGAGGGCAGTGAAACACCCACATGCACTAACACATACACACTAAGGGGGCCACACACACTCTAGGGGGCAGTGAAACATACACACACACACCCTAGCGGGCAGTAAAACACCCACATATACACACACACACACACACACTAGGGGCCAGTGAAACACCCACATGCACTAAGACACATACACACGAGGGGGCAGTGAAACACCCACTTACACACACACACACACACACACACACTAGGGGGCAGTGTTGGTCCAGGGGATCGAACCGGATCCCTAACCTTCAGCCCGCGACTGCTCTGCTTCCTGTTAAATTACCAGCAGTTGCCTAAACAGAAGTCCCAGTTAATCATGATTGTTTTAATCATTTAACAGCCATAAACATTCATTTTACTCACAAATTAATATAGCAACTGCCAAACTGAGCATTTGAACCCTCTCCCAGGTCAACCAGTACGTGTCTCGAGCTGAAGAACTCAAAGCTCTGGTGGCTTCAGACAACAAGATCAGCTTTGAGCAAGCCAAGTCGTCCAGAGACATATTAAGAGGTAAACAGCATTCTGGATTTAAGCTCTTTATTCCTGACTGAGCTCTTCATAGCATGTAACGGCTCCTACACTCTTCGTAAGGGCTCTTCACGACTGACCTGGAGTCTGTGTCACGCTGTTTCTGTTTGTTTTCCTCCCTTCCAGAACTGTCCAGGGACCAGCCGCGACTACTCGCCGCTCTGGACGTAGCTGCTTCGGCTGTAGCCAAGGTGACTGCCGTTAGCTGCTGCTAACGATGGCTGTTGTAAGCGGAGCACTGTTGTAATGAACTGTGTCCTGCAGGAGGAGTGTGGGCTGGAGGATTACGAAACCCTGGATCTGTATCAGCAGAGTCTGGGCGAGCTGCTGCTGGCTTTGGCTGGTAAGAGACTTCTCTCTTTGTATACATACAGATGTAACCAGACCTACTCAGGATAGTTTGGCAGAAACTCAAATTTACACAACTTTTCCCTGAACCCTGCGTGTGGTCCAGCAGCCAGGCAAGTTCACGTCTTTGGTTTTAGGCTGGCATACGTAATTCAAGGGCCCATATCATAGAAAACACAGTTTGTTTTAAGTGAGTGTAACTACTAGTGATGGGGCCACTGTTACAGATGGATTACAGCAGTACAGCTTATGTAATTACACAAACGTATCAGATTTATTTGAATACATACTCAGTCCAACCTAACTAACTATGTACTATACTGTAACGATAAGTAACTATACTAATAAATATTTTAATATAATACTATAAATATTAAACACACTCAGTTTGCCTGAATAGCATTCACTAATTATGTATATTACACACCTAGTTAGTGTGTGTTGTGCTGGTGGGAGTGGATCAGACACAGCAGCGCTGCTGGACGGGACGAAGAATAGTCCACCAACCAAAACTATCCAGTGTCCTGTGGGCAGCGTCCCGCGACCACTGATGAAGGACTAGAGGAACACACACTGTGCAGCAGCAGATGAGCCACCGTCCCGAAGTAGGAGCGTCTTATAGAGTGGACAGTGAGTGCACACAGTGTTGCTGTGTCTGATCCACTCATAGGCTCCTGGCTCCTCAAGGCTGTACCTATAAACAGAAGCCTGTATATCGTCACTGTCCAATGAAAAATATGTATCCACATTTTTTTGTCAATTTCTATTTTTCTGCATCACCTCAATGCAGCAGCCGTTGTTTACATTGTGTGAAGATTCCATGATGAATGGACCAATAGAAATGCTCCAAAATAGCTTGGGAAAAATTCTGGTTCCATTGACTTCCATTGAAAGTGAAGACCGTTTTTGGCCTCTCCTGTAAAGTTGATATTTTGGAGATACCTGATGGACAGCGACGATATGCTGCTACCGGTGCTGACAGCTAAGGTTACTGTACAGTGTCTGAAACAACATGCGGGTGTCTGTTTGGGGTAAATGTGGTGAGATTCAGAGGTGCAGTTTGCTTGGTGGGGTACTTCCGTTACTGGCCATAGCCTCGCAGTTCCAGAGCAGAACTCAGACACCAAGCGTTCACCAAGTTCAGAACAAGAGCACGTTATCTGAGTAGAGCTTTAAACGAGTAGACCGAGCGGAAGACTCTGAGGGGTGATTGGGAGTCAGCGGCTCTGTCTCTCTGTCTCTCTGTCTCTCTGTCTCTCTGAAGCTAAGCTGTTATTAGTGTGGTCTCTGGCTGATGAGCTCATGCTGTAGTTGGTCCTGAGAGAAGCGAGGGAGGGAAGAAAAGAAAAAAAGGAAAGAGAGGTAGGGAGAGAGCAAACCGAGCTGACAGGTAGAGAAAACATGGGAGAGAGGACGATGAAAGCAATAAGTTAGAATTTAAATACCGCCCATCAAAAGTTTACGGACGCTCAGCTGAGGTACATACAGGTGAAGGCAAAATATTGACCATGAGGTAACGTAGTAGCCCCTTATTATATGTAAATAACTTGTGACATCACAAAGACAACACAGGCAAGACAGTTTGCATACACCCACAAAAGTTGTACACCCACTGACCACTTTATTAGGTACACATACCTTGTTTATACTCTCACTGTCCACTGTATCAGCTCCACTGACCATATAGGAGACTGTAGTTCATCTGATTCTCTGTATACTTTATTACTCTGTTCTTTGATGATCAGGACCCCTACAGGACCACCACAGAGCAGGTACTATTAGAGAGGTGGGTCATTCTCAGCACTGCAGGGACAGTGACGTGGTGGCGGTGTGTTGGTGTGTGTTGTGCTGGTATGAGTGGATCAGACACAGCAGTGCTATCTGCTCTGTAGGGCAGATGTGACTATTGTGCAGAGTAATAAAGTATACAGGGAATCAGATGAACTACAGTCTGAAAGTATACTGTGTATATATATATATATATATATATATATATATATATATATATATATATATATATATATATATATATATATATATGAAGTGATCAGTGGGTGTATATGAACTGTATGGACTGAATGATACATCTTAAACCTAAATGTATTTTATATGTTGCTTAATAGACTATATTTATTCAGTATTTTAAATAATTCTCTGTTGTCTACATGGAAGGTATGTGACTTTGGTCGGGGTAAAAACCGAAAAGTGCCCAGATGCGGTTTTAAATGCTCATTTACAGCCTATGATTTGCCCCAGAATGCTTCCTATCCGTCAGCTTGTTTTGCAAATTTTCCGTTCCACCTTAAATACTGCTGCAGTTGCATTCTAGCGCCTGCACAAGCCGTAGCACTTAAGGTGGAATGGTGTATTTGATTATGAGGTTGGTGAAAAGGAAGCAACTTCAGCCGTGTTTAAAGATGAACGTCAACCATGTAGTGTTGACACAGATTTCTCCACCACCAGTCTGGTTGCTGGTGTGGTCGTATGTGAATGTTGGGGGTGTAAATATTACGTGATAGTTTAGGATTTGAGCTCGGCCTGTTTTATCGCCCCCTCTTTTTGTTAACACAGGATTTGAAGGAGGAAGAACAGTGTTTGAGGGTCACAGTGTGTTCAGTTCTATGTACTGAACTCTCATTATTCTGCTATGAATATAGTTTTCTAATCTGTGGCACCTTTAAACTCCTTTATTTTAAAAAAGGGGGTTTCCGTGATACGCAGTCTTTAATGTATTGATGCCTAAAGTGGTTTATGGCAACAACATAATATCACAGTACTTCAAGGCATGTTTGTGATATACATCACATACCATAATATTTAGTTTGACAAGTAGGCACTGAATTCAGTTCAGCAGGGCTGTGTTTACTCTCTGTGTAACACAGGATTTGTTAAGCCCTTCAGTGAATACCTGCTGTTAAAGTGTCCATGTTATTGATAACATTGTCCACGCTGTTCACTTAAGTTGACAAGGTCCCATATGTGGAAACTGTGATGTCACAAGAATGTATTTACATATATCTGCCTATTTAGTTTACAGTAGTTTAGCATTACTTAATAAGGTCACAAAACAGGGAAGCCAATCAGAAGAGAAGTCAATTACATATATCAGCCTATAGCAGTTTAGCCCCGCCCTTTTACACTGAAGTGTGCTATAAGTGTTTCAGACTGCTTTTTTATTGGGGGTCACAAAACATTTACATATATTTGCCTGTTCGGCCTACCACATTTTAGCCCCGCCCCCTGTTTACACCAATGTATCCTACAGAGAGTGTTTCAGACTGCTTTTCTAATAGAGGTCACAAAACAGGGCAGCCAATCAGAAGACAAGTCAATTACATATATCCGCCTATTCAGTCTATCGCAGTTTAGCCCTGCCCTTTTACACTGAAGTATCCTATAAAGACTGTTTCAGACTGGGTCACAAAACAGGGCAGCCAATCAGAAGTCATTTACATACATCCAGCTATTCAGCCTACAGCAGTTTAGCTCCGCCCTTTTACACTTAAGTGTGCTATAAAGAGTGTTTCAGACTGCTTTTTTAATAAAGTCACAATACAAGGCAGCCAATCACAACAGAAGTCATTTACATATTTTTGCCTTTTAGGCTTACAGTAGTTTAGCCCCGCCCCTTTATACTGAAGTATCCTATAAGGAGTGTTTCAGACAGGGTCACAAAACAAGGCAGCCAATTAGAAGTGATTTACATATATCCGGCTTTTCGGCCTACAGCAGTTTAGCTCCGCCCTTTTACACTTTACACTGCAGTATCCTATAAGAAATGTTTCAGACTGTTTTTTTTTTTTTTATCGGGGTCACAAAACAGGGCATCAAATCAAAACAGACAGCATTTACATATATTTGCCTGTTAGGCCTATAGCAGTTTAGCCCCGCCCTTTTACACTGAAGTAGGCTATAAGGAGTGTTTCAGACTGCTTTTTTAATAGGGGTCACAAAACAGGCCAGCCAATCAAAACAGACAGCATTCACATATATCCGCCTATTCAGCCTATGGCAGTTTAGCCCCGCCCCTTTATACTAAAGTATGCTATAAGGAGTGTTTCAGACTGCTTTTTTAATAAAGTCACAATACAAGGCAGCCAATCACAACAAAAGTCATTTACATATTTTTGCCTTTTAGGCTTACAGTAGTTTAGCCCCGCCCCTTTATACTGAAGTATCCTATAAGAAGTGTTTCAGACAGGGTCACAAAACAAGGCAGCCAATTAGAAGTGATTTACATATATCCGTTTTTTCGGCCTACAGCAGTTTAGCTCCGCCCTTTTACACTTTACCCTGCAGTATCCTATAAGAAATGTTTCAGACATTTGATGCCCTGTTTTTTTTTTTTTTTATCGGGGTCACAAAACAGGGCATCAAATCAAAACAGACAGCATTCACATATATCCGGCTATTCAGCCTATGGCAGTTTAGCCCCGCCCCTTTATACTGAAGTATGCTATAAGGAGTGTTTCAGACTGCTTTTTTAATAGGGGTCCCAAAACAAGGCAGCCAATCACAACACAAGTCATTTACATATATTTGCCTGTTAGGCTTGCAGTAGTTTAGCCCCACCTCCTTTATACTGAAGTATCCTATAAGGAGTGTTTCAGACTGGGTCGCAAGACAAGGCAGCCAATCAGAAGTCATTTACATACATCCGGCTTTTCGGCCTACAGCAGTTTAGCCCCGCCCCTTTATACTGAAAGATGCTATAAGGAGTGTTTCAGACTGCTTTTTTAATAAGGTCATGAAACAAGGCAGCCAATGAGAAGAGACTTCATTTACATATATATTCGCCTATTTGGCAGTTTAGCCCCGCCCCTTTAAACTGAAGTATGCTATAGTGTTTCAGACTGCCTTTTTAATAAAGTCACAAAGCAGGGCAGCCAATCAGAAGAGGTGTCATTTACATATATTCGCGTATTCAGCCTATAGCAGTTTAGCCCCACCCCTTTATAATGAAAGATGCTATAAGGAGTGTTTCACACTGCTTTTTTTTTAAATAAGGTTATGAAACAGAGCAGCCAATCAGAACAGATGTCATTTACATCTGTTTACCTATTAGCCAGTTTAGCCCCGCCCCTTTATACTGAAGTGTGCTATAAGAAGTGTTTCAGACTGCATTTTTTATTGGGGTTCTCACAAAGCAGGGCAGCCAATGAGAACAGAAGTCATTTACATATTCATTTACATATACATTCATATCTGCCCATCCGCCCATATAGCAGTTTAGCCCCGCCCTTTTACACCAATGTATCCTATAAAGAGTGTTTCACACTGCTTTTTTAATAAAGTCACAAAATAAAGCAGCCAATCAGAACAGAAGTCATTTACATATATTCGCCCATTCATATCTGCCCATCCGCCCATATAGCAGTTTAGCCCCGCCCTTTTACACCAATGTATCCTATAAAGAGTGTTTCAGACTGCTTTTTTAATAAGGTCACAAAACAGGGCAGCCAATCAGAACAGACGTCATTTGCATATATTCGCCCATTCAGCCTATAGCAGGTTAGCCCCGCCCTTTTACACCAATGTCCCCTATAAGGAGTGTTTCAGACTGCTTTTTAATAAGGTCACAAAACAAAGCAGCCAATCAGAACAGAAGTCATTTACATATATCCGCCTATTCAGCCTATAGCAGTTTAGCCCCGCCCCTTTATACTGAAATATGCTATAAGAAGTGTTTCAGACTGCTTTTTTAATAAGGTCACAAAACAAAGCAGCCAATGAGAACAGATGTCATTTACATACATTCGCCTATTTGGCAGTTTAGCCCCGCCCCTTTATACTGTAGTATGCTATAAGGAGTGTTTCAGACTGCTTTTCTAATAAAGCCACAAAGCAGGGCAGCCAATCAGAACAGATGTCATTTACATATATATGCCTATTTGGCAGTTTAGCCCCGCCCCTTTATACTGAAATATGCTATAAGTGTTATAGACTGCCTTTTTAATAAGGTTAAAAAACAAAGCAGCCAATGAGAACAGATGTCATTTACATATATTCACCTATTAGCCAGTTTAGCCCCGCCCCTTTATACTGTAGTATGCTATAAGGAGTGTTTCAGACTGCTTTTTTAATAAAGCCACAAAGCAGGGCAGCCAATCAGAACAGATGTCATTTACATATATATGCCTATTTGGCAGTTTAGCCCCGCCCCTGTATACTAAAGTATGCTATAAGGAGTGTTTCAGACTGCTTTTTTATTGGGGATCTCACAAAGCGGGGCAGCCAATCAGAACAGATGTCATTTACATATATATGCCTATTTGGCAGTTTAGCCCTGCCCCTTTATACTAAAGTATGCTATAAGGAGTGTTTCAGACTGCTTTTCTAATAGGGGTCACAAAACAAAGCAGCCAATGAGAACAGATGTCATTTACATATATTCACCTATTAGCCAGTTTAGCCCCGCCCCTTTATACTAAAGTATGCTATAAGGAGTGTTTCAGACTGCTTTTCTAATAGGGGTCACAAAACAAAGCAGCCAATGAGAACAGATGTCATTTACATATATTCGCCTATTTGCCAGTTTAGCCCCACCCCTTTATACTGTAGTATGCTATAAGGAGTGTTTCAGGCTGCTTTTTTAATAAAGCCACAAAGCAGGGCAGCCAATCAGAACAGATGTCATTTACATATATATGCCTATTTGGCAGTTTAGCCCCGCCCCTTTATACTAAAGTATGCTATAAGGAGTGTTTCAGACTGCTTTTCTAATAGGGGTCACAAAACAAAGCAGCCAATGAGAACAGATGTCATTTACATATATTCACCTATTAGCCAGTTTAGCCCCGCCCCTTTATACTAAAGTATGCTATAAAGAGTGTTTCAGACTGCTTTTTTAATAGGGGTCACAAAACAAAGCAGCCAATGAGAACAGATGTCATTTACATATATTCACCTATTAGCCAGTTTAGCCCCGCCCCTTTATACTAAAGTATGCTATAAAGAGTGTTTCAGACTGCTTTTTTAATAGGGGTCACAAAACAAAGCAGCCAATGAGAACAGATGTCATTTACATATATATGCCTATTTGGCAGTTTAGCCCCGCCCCTTTATACTAAAGTATGCTATAAGGAGTGTTTCAGACTGCTTTTCTAATAGGGGTCACAAAACAAAGCAGCCAATGAGAACAGATGTCATTTACATATATTCGCCTATTTGCCAGTTTAGCCCCGCCCCTTTATACTGTAGTATGCTATAAGGAGTGTTTCAGGCTGCTTTTTTAATAAAGCCACAAAGCAGGGCAGCCAATCAGAACAGATGTCATTTACATATATATGCCTATTTGGCAGTTTAGCCCCGCCCCTTTATACTAAAGTATGCTATAAAGAGTGTTTCAGGCTGCTTTTTTAATAAGGTCACAAAACAGGGCAGCCAATCAGAACAGATGTCATTTACATATACATGCCTATTTGGCAGTTTAGCCCCGCCCCTTTATACTAAAGTATGCTATAAGGAGTGTTTCAGACTGCTTTTCTAATAGGGGTCACAAAACAGGCCAGCCAATGAGAACAGATGTCATTTACATATATTCACCTATTAGCCAGTTTAGCCCCGCCCCTTTATACTGAAATATGCTATAAGTGTTTCAGACTGCATTTTTAATAAAGCCACAAAACAGGCCAGCCAATCCGAACAGATGTCATTTACATATATATGCCTATTTGGCAGTTTAGCCCCGCCCCTTTATACTAAAGTATGCTATAAGGAGTGTTTCAGACTGCATTTTTAATAAAGCCACAAAGCAGGGCAGCCAATGAGAACAGACTTCATTTACATATATCAGTCTTAAAGCCACGGTAACAGCAGTCAGCCTGTTTAAGGAGTGAGTAGAGGCTGAGTTATGACTGTTTTGGGTGCATAAAACCACACAGACGCTCGCAGCTCTGTTTCCTTACTCAATTGAGAAGCTCCAAACAAAAGCAAACACTGGATGTGCAGTTTATGTACACGGGATAAAGAAGAGGGATGAATGGGAGAAGGAGACGGAGAGAGACAGAGAGCTAGAAAGACAGCTACAGAGAAAGTTGGAGGCCAGATGTGCGGCGCGAGTGGTTTGGAGAGAGCGAGGCCGTGCCAGGGCCGTGTGTGTGGTACTGCTCCGCTGCCATCTGGATCCCATTCAGCGCCACTCTCCTCCTCTCTCACTGTTATTAAATACTGGAAACAAATGAAAACTGTTATCTCTCAAAGCACCCGGCGCTCGAGCCAGCGGCCCTGCGGATAAAGGGGGCTGGGGAGGGCTCGAGACCACCCAATCCACAGTGTTAGCACACGAGGAACACTTCAGCCAAAAAATGCTGCTAATAACGAACGGCACTTAGCAGGGGTGGGCTCGCATAGTGATTTGTAAATGCGGACCGTTGTTAAGGGAACGGTTTCTCCTTATCCCAAAGGCGAACACATGTTTGGTGTCCAACGTTTGCTTCTTAAAACCAGACAAAAACAAGCTCCAGAGCTTCGTATCTTCTGATATTTGAATTTAGTCAGTAGTTTTGTTCATGTTTATAGAGAACAGTATGTCCTACACAGTCAGAAACCACACAAGCAAGTCTATTACTGAACAGCTCCACTCGTGTAGGATGATTTGGGCATATTTTGGGCACCCCTGGTTAGATGACATGTTCTGTCGAGGTGTAAATAAGCTCACAGATTCCTCGACTGAACATCAGGTGGCTTTTAATAACGGTTATTAATAAATTTAAAAATAACAGTGAAGATTAAAGTAGAAATAATTATAAGAATAAATCAAAGTTAAGATTTAATTAGTAAGAAATTAAGATAAAAAGAGGGTAAGATATTACAAATAATAATAAAAGAAATTTTAAGTTCAAAAGAAATTTAAGAGAGAGAAAAAAAAGATGTTATAATAAATAATAATAATAAAAAAATCTTAAAAATGATAACTTGGCAGCAGAGGACCAAAACCCTCTGTATTATCCATGCACGTTTTGGACCATTTGTTTTTGGGCCAGTAATCATAAAATTTGGACACACTGGCTGTGTTTACATGCAGAGATTTATCCAATCCGATTGAATTCATTCCGATTCTAGATTAAGACTGAGGTCTTTATATACTCACTCTACTCAACACTCTAAAAAAATCTCTGTTTACATGCACACTACAAGTAATCGGATCCAGAATTACGTGCATTCTTAGAGTACATCTTGACGTAAACGCTACCATGACAACAAGCATCAGGCGAGGTCAGTAATTGCTTTCAAATTAGGAGTCTCAGGAAAACATACTTCACGTACTTATTAAAGAGTCGATCTCCCCGACTTCATCCATAATTTAGTAAACGGGAAAGAGGACTGAATTTTACTGTTCTGAGTTTTAGCTCTGTAATACGCTGATCTGAGAAACGTCCTGTTTTTAATTTGTCTATAGTTCGTGTAAACCCACCGTCGTTCCTTTACTCATATACTCGTCTGAACAGCTCGTTATTGCTTTACAGCCGTCCATCCTGCTCACTGTTTTTAAATCTTTTAAGGTTTGAATCATGAACTTTGTCGCTTCAGAATCAGAATCAGAATCAGAAATACTTTATTGATCCCAGGAGGAAATTGCAGTTTTTACAGTAGCGGAAGAAGAATATACACTTAATTTACAACATAAAAGAAATTTGTAGTATGTACACATATATAAGTCTTATAATACAATAGAATAATAAAATGTAAAGTGACTGTGTCTATTCTAGACCAGTTTCTACCTCCCGCCATGTTGAAACGTCCCCTATGACGCTACAGTACATACGCAGGACGTATTTAAACTTTCCGATTGGGAATGTAATCAGATACAGGCGTTTACACGACTATTATTCTATTAAACTGATTATTTACACGATTACCCACCTCCTTTAATCAGATAGGAATTGTAATCGTAATAACCTCAATGGGACTAGTCTATTCAGATTGAGGTGTATACATGGACGTATTCTATTCCCATTGAGCTATTAGTCGGATTATTAATGGAATATCAGGCTGCGTGTATCAAGGACAACTGTAGAGTTTAAACTAGAAAGCTAAGAATTGCAAAAAATTGAGATTATTGCTTTTCACTGGACAGTAAACACCTCTTTAAAATGTTGAAAATATTATACTGTTTCATATGAGCTTGTTAAAAATGGTAATAAACCAGTTTAGACCATGTTTCATGACTTGCTTGCGCTAATAACTACATGCAGCCCTGCCGTCTCATATAGCCCCGCCCTCTATCGGTATCGGCTATCGGCCAATCGCGCTGAAAGGTGATCGCCGATCGAAATCGGCCTCAAAAACACTGATCGGTCCATCTCTATGCCTTACTGAACTTTAATGGGCTTTGAGGACCTGCCAACAGAACAGCATGCTGCCCTAGAGTCATTGACCACAGCCCTCCAGCAACACTCCAGGTGAACGCTGGTAGCATGGCTGACCTGTCGGCTGCTTCTGAGGAGGCGGTGGAGATGGAAGTCGGCGACATCCTGGGTGCGCTGACTCTGGAGGAGCTGAGATGGCATGTGCAGCTCACCGAACCAACCAGCCTTCAGTCCATAGCCAAGGCAAAGAGTCAGGGCTCCAGAGCACATTTTGGAGTTCCCACGTACTTCTGCCGTTCACTGATGGAGAGGACGCAGTCCCGAGAGAAGACTGGAGAGTGCGTAGCTGAGGACAGTGGACGTTTTGAAACCCCTGCTGCAGAGAGATGTAGTTTATTGTACTTGTCTTTGGGGTTAGTTAGTGGGCTAAGGCCTTCCATAGAGAGAAGTCCTATTGCTAGAAGTGACCTTCCCTGCTGTCCTGCTATGCTGATGAGTCCTGGGTGGTGGTTCTTCGTTGCTGCTTGTGGAATGAAAGAGCTAACAAGTTCCACCGCACCTGAGGAGGAGGACGCTCAGGCTCGTATATTGTAGTTAAAGTTGTGGATGTTAGTTTAATTGTCCAGGTTATGGGGTTAAAAGTGACCTTCCCTGCTGTAAGTGTTTAATGTAAGTGTATCAGATGATTTTAAAGAATATAAATGTTTGTATTAAAGTCTATTTTTGTTTAGAGGCTTATTTTACATATAGTCTATTATCAGTAATTCTCAATCCTCTGTCTAAATCTCCTGGTACGACCACCAATCCAAGTTAAGGATGTTATTGGACTAATTGGTTGTTAGGACACTCTTGCTTAATTGTGATGCACAGCTGAAAAACATTCTACTAATAAGTGAGTATAAAAGGGAACAACATTCTAGGTTAGTTTAGTATCTGAAGATCAGCAGTTGATGGATTGCTGACCGACTCACAATGACCAGAAAGAAACAACTTTCTTTAGAGACCCGTCAGTCCATTGTTGTGTTAAGGAAGAAGATACTCCATTAAAACAAGAACATTTCACTGTGATCCCAAACTTTTGAGCGGTAGTGTATGTTATTCTACACCAACACCCCAATCTAATCATCTACATTGTTGTGAAGTGCTATATGGGATGCGTTCATCATTTCTCTCCATCCTCTCTTTGTTCTTCTCGTGCAGCTGAGTCCCAGGGCCGCAGGAGGGAGCTGCTCCATAGCGAGGTGGGTATAATGGAGATTTATAATGCACCCTAATGCTTAAAGGCTTGGCTACATAAACACAATGTAAGCTTTGTCAGTACCAGTGAGGGACATTATGTGTCTCACTGACAGAATATCTTGTTTGTGGACCATCACTTGACCATCACACCTGTATGAGCATGTGGGTCACCCCCTTCCAAAACCATGGGCATTAATATGGCGTTAACAGCCTCCACTCTTCTGCGAAGGCCTTCCTTTGGAATAGGTCTGTGGTACCCGTTCACTTAAAAGAGCATCTGGGACGTTCGTTTGACATTCCAGTTCATCCCAAAGCTGTGTTCAGTGGGGTTGAGGTCAGGTTCCTTCACATCAAAGTTCCTTCACATCAGACTCATCACACCATGTCGTCATGGTGCCTGCTTTGTTCCACAGTTATGCTGGAACAGGAAAGGGGTTCTTCTCCAAATTGCTTTTATACTGAAAGCATATAATTGTATAAAATGTCTTTGGGCACTGTAGCATAAACACCACCCTTCACTGAAACTAAGAGCACGAAACTCTGAAAAACAGCCCCAGAACCCCCCCATTATCCCACCTCTACCAAACTTAACTGTTGGCACTCTGCATTCTGTTAAGTAGCGTCTCCTGGATTTGTCCACCAGTCTGCTAGATAGTAAGACAAGATTCATCACATGATCCAACCAGAAAGCGCCCCCTACCCCCAAAAGGTGGACTGCAGGACACTTTGTGTGGGATAGCTGTTGATCCCATGCTACTATAGCTCTATTGATCACAGTAGCCAGGCCTACTTTTATGTAGATTACCTAGGGTTATAGTTCTACCCCCCTTTTAACTATGCCCATAATTAGAGCTACTAGGATTACTCAGTTGAACTAATTAATGAATTGACTAATTGATTTAATAGTAAAAAAAAATGTTCACTATGAATTTGCAGTGATCAATAACAGTATTAGTAATTTCACCATGTTTTTATCTACAATTACTTTTAAATGGGAGCGCTGACTGTTAAAGAGTTATACGGCTTAAAACAGTGTACATGATCAATACTATTCAAATATCACCCATACACTATATAGGAATGTTTTGTTTATATAACAAAAAGTCATGACTGTGGGTAAACTCTTCTATATATGGGCTGCCATTGTCTGACTGATGATGTTATATGGCAACAGTGGATTTAGTCCTATAGAAAATCAGACCATTCTACTGAGTGGTGTCACGTTCTAGCTAAAGCTGGACAGACGGAAGGGTATATTAGAATTTAGTATGATATTTATCTCATTCTTTCTCGTTCACTGGACAAGAGAGTGGTTTTGATTGGTTTACACAACGTATTTAAATGGTATTGCTCATGTACACCATAATGGGGCCTGTATATATTAACAATGAGGGTTTCTCTTTATAGGCTATGTAATCTATAAGAGAAGCCTGACTGATACATGACCGCCACAGAATGATAGTAGTAATAATAATAATAATAATAGTAATAAATCATGAATTTTGTATTCTACTCTGAGGCTTCTTAAAAAGAAAGAGAGAGAGAGAGAGAGAGAGTGTGGTTTTTAGAGTATTCCCATTTGAAGTTTTATGAGCCCTTAAATAAATTCAGATGCGGCCGAGTTAACCAAAAGCAGAGCTCTCTGTATGTGTGTGTGTGTGTGCGTGTGTGTGTGTGCGCGTGTGTGTGTGGGTGCGTGCGCCCGGCCTGGTTTCGGTGTGCGAACCATGTGTGATTATTATTTTTCACACTGTTGTCTATATTATTAGAGCCACAATCAGGATTTTGTACAATCAAGCCCTACATACACAGAATACACTGTAAAGACTGAGGGGCCAGTCGTGGGCTGGAGGTTAAAGAGCCAGCCTTGTGACCAGAAGGTCATCGTTCAAGCCTGTGAACTGACAGGACATGAATGAAGTGCTCTCGAGCAAGACCCCCAACCCCCCAACCTCTCCCTGGACGCTGTGGATAGGGCTGTCCACCACTCCGGGCAAGTGAGCTCACTGCCTCCTAGTGGTTATGTTCACTAGTGCGCATGTTGTTTAGTGGTCAGGACCACCACAGAGCAGGTTTTTTTTTAGGGGGTGGTGGATCATTCTTAGGTGTGTTAGTGTGTTGTGCTGGTGCTGTGTCCACTCACTGTCCACTCTAGACACCTTGCTGGTCCACGGTAGTGGACACAGGACATTGCTGTCTGGATAGTTTTGGCTGGTGGATCGTTCTCAGTCTAGCAGTGACACTGAGGTGTTTAAACACTCCAGCAGCAGCAGCGGCAGCACTGCTGTGTCTGATCCACTCACACCAGCACAACACACTGAGAATGACCCACCTCCCTACTAGTACCTGCTCTGTGGTGGTCCATGGTTCTGCTTCTAGCCAACGGAAAAACACTTAGCTTTGTTATGCATCTCGTTCTAAACTGGTCAGCGGTTTATTGACCGCTTCTCCGGGGGGCCGGGCTGATGTAATGTTTAGCTCTAATTCTGAATCATGGAAATTAGCTAACTCCACTGGATCGACGCGCTGTTGTGTTTGGATAGCACAAACACTTGAGAGACAAGTGGCCGGTGCTTGAGGTTTTATCAAGGCCAAATCTTGTTAGCGGGCTGCTACCAGGGCCAGGTTTGATTCGAGCTGGGTCGTGTTGCTGATCGAGCTTTGCGAATCCAAGGCTGCCCGTTGATTAAAGGAGCTTCGAGGGATGATTATGAGGTCAGAGCGGCCTTGACTGCTGTGGTATTGACTTTGTTGTTGTTGTCATTTATTATATGGGTTAAGAAGTAAACTGGTATTGAGTACTGGTGCTTGAGTATTGCTACAGCACAAGCATCCCCGTTTCCCTGGTGACAGGTTAGATCTGAACAGATTGCATAGTTGCAGTGAAATCAGCAAAAGCATTCCACACAATTAGAACATTTACTCAACTGTTTACGATGCTGGGGTTGTTATGTGGGATGAATTTCCTTTCTTTTTTGGGTGGAACGCGTATAACATTACACTGTGTACGACTGCAGAGTAATAAACATGACCAACGTGTTGTAATAATACAGTAATAAGCATTACATCATCTCATCAGCACAATAATAGAAAATATCATGATATTAAAGGGAACCCATTAATATGGTAACACATGTAAGCCTTACTATTATTAGGATACGTTCACCTACAGCCTCCAAACGGTCTGAACTCGCTCAAGGCAGATCCCCAAACTGTAATCCGCACACACACACTCACCCGCACTCGTCTTATTTGTTGTTTATAGATCTTTAGTTCCTCCCATAGGATCCCATTCATTTTTGGCCGAACCCAAACATTACAGTTTAGCTCAACCTACAGCCTCCAAACCGCCTGTACTCACTCAGAGCAGACCCCCAACCTCTAATCCCCAGACATACTGACCCACACTCCTCTATTTGTCATTTATTCATCCCTTGTTCCTCCTATAGGATCCCATTCATTTTTGGGCCAAACCCAAACATTACAGTTTCGTTCAATCTACAGCCTCCAAACTGTCTGTACTCACTCAGAGCAGACCCCCAACCTCTAATCCCCAGACATACTGACCCTGCACTCCTCTATTTGTCATTTATTCATCCCTTGTTCCTCCTATAGGGTCCCATTCATTTTTGGCTGAACCCAAACATTACAGTTTAGCTCAACCTACAGCCTCCAACCTACAGCCTATAGGATCCCATTCATTTTTGGCCAAACCCAAGCATTACAGTTTCATTCAACCTACAGCCTCCAAACTGCCTGTACTCACTCAGAGCAGACCCCCAACCAATCCCCAGACATACTGACCCACACTCCTCTATTTGTCATTTATTCATCCCTTGTTCCTCCTATAGGATCCCATTCATTTTTGGCCGAACAGTTTAAACACTGTGTCCACCCACTGTCCAGTCTATTAGACACTCCTACTACTTGCTGGTTCAGCTTGTAGATGTAAAGTCAGAGACGATAGCTCATCTGCTGTTGGCTGGATGTTGCTGGTTGGCAGACTAGTCTCAGTCCAGCAGTGACACTGCTTGATTGGTTTTGATAACTACATTTATATATGAATTCCTATGATGGTAGTAGCTAACGTGTTGCTGGCATATTTGTATGATGGCGTCTAAAACATTTGTTATTAGAGTTTTGTGGCTCCAGCTTGAATGTACTAGAAGGAAAAGCAGTGCAAATGATTAGCTATACAATAAAAATAGTAGAAAAACATGGAGAATTGGCTGCTTGTGCTCTAGTTCGGGATTATCATGTTTAACGTGTGTCAGGCACCAATACTCAACAACAACAAAGTCGATATCATCACCCTTTTATTTTATCAGAATTATAAATTAGCTGTGAAGGGTGAAGCTGGAACAGCAATGCATGCACCAAATCAGATGGACTACAGTCTGTTAAATCTTATACGATGCTCTTATCAGTGGAGCTGATTTGTAATTCCCAAGTTAAAATTATCAACAGAATGTGAAGAAATAACAGATTTCATGGAGCATCACATAGCAACCCACTGCTCCAGTACTCTGAATCGGATCAGCACCTATTGAGTTGTTAAACCGTGACGTATAAGCCGTCACATATGGTCCTAGCCTTTATTGCACTGGCTGGGGTTCTAGCTACTTACTTGTATAGATCTGAGTCAAACAAACCCACTCAGTTGTCATTCTGGCTCTTGCGGTGAGAAAAAGAAGCAGAAATGGCTACAAGTTGATAAAGTGAGTTAATTCTTAAACGAATGATGAAGAACAAAGTTTCGGGACGGTAGCTAACGCTAGCACCCACCGGCAAAAGGTAAATTGTCCCCTTGTTGATCAGTTTGATACGGACAATGGGGTTTTATAGAGTGTTTCTTGCTATAAAGCCTAATTTCCGTGTTTTGGTGGTTAGGCTTGTCGGTCAAACAAGGGCTGACCAAGATGGCTATCTACATAGTTAAGGCTAGCAACTGGAACATGAAGATGTGTGTTCATAGCAAGAGACAAATGAAGTGTGGAGTGGAACAGTCCACCATGGGACGATGAAGAAGAAGCATTCACAAAATCGGTAGTTATTCATGTTTTTCCTGATGTAATAGTTTTATTGTTCTATGTTCTGTCTTCTCTTGCTGTCCATTTTTCTTTCACAGATAAAGAGCTTGATGAGCAGAGCAGAGTATCTTAAGGAGCAGATTAAGGTGAAGTTAGCATACATTTACTGGGGTGCTGGGGGTTTATATATATATATATATATATATATATATATATATATATATATATATATATATATATATATATATATATATATACCTGATTATTTTTCTATATGAAAATGTATTAGAGATGAAAGGATCGATCGGCTATGTATCGGTATCGACCAATTTTTAATCAAAATATGTGATCAGTGATCAGCCGATATTTTTCCAATTTAGCTGATCCCGAGAGCCGATCGAGTGCGTTAAACAAATGAGCCTAATTTCTGTATTTCTAGCTAACGTTTCATCCAGGAACAGGAGAACCCCCTCCGACCAGCTCCCTGCAATTCCTATCTGAACCACTAGGTGGAAATACACACCCTTTCATTTTCCACAAACTGACTAAAGCAGCGGCGTCACGAAAAAAATATGTGCTGACAGAAAACATGTCGTCCGTCTGGCAGTGTTTACCGTATGTGATGCAAACTCATCCAGGACGTTTTTAATATTAGTAAAATCAGTGTGTCTCGTTGGGGAACCAAGACAAAGACATTTAACTACTAATCTGATACGACACTGCACACAGCTGAATACAGTGAGTATCAGTAACAGCAGAGCTAGAACACACAGCTAACACAAACTAATAACCCAGAACACCTACAGACCAGATCTGACCGGTACGAACAGAACAGCAGCAGCAATTCAAGATCTACATTTAATGATTACAGATTTAGTTTAAAATAAAAGAGTCTGTGTTTAATGACTGCAGTTTTTACTGCATGTATTTAATTAACTTTTTTAGTTTTAAATTAAGGGTCTAAATGTAATTATAGCAGTATTGGTAAATTAGTTTGATCTACTTTGTTTATGTACTGTTAATTTTGTTAAAAATATTATACTGTTTCATATGAGCTCGTTAAAAATGGTAATAAACTAGTTTAGATCATGTTTAATGACTTGCTTGCGCTCATAACTACATGTAGCCCTGCTGCGTATAGCCCCGCCCTCGATCAGTATCGGCTATCGACCACCAGGTGGAAACACATACCCTTTTATTTTCCACAGACTGACTAAAGCAGCGTCTTCGTGAGAACAGTTGAAGCGTTCGCCGCATGTACGGAAAGAAAACATCGTCCGTCTGGCAGTTTGTTACCGTATGTGACTCAGACTCATCCAGGACGGTTTATAACATCAGTAAAATTAGTAAAATCAGAGTGTCTCACAGGAGAAACCAAGACAAAGACATTTAACTATTAATCTGATACACACTTCAGAGACACCACACAGCTGAACACAGTGAGTATCAGTAAACAGCAGAGCTAGAACACACAGCTAACACAAAACAAACAACCCAGAACACCTACAGACCAGATCTGACCGGTACGAACAGAACAGCAGCAGCCAGAGAGCTAAAGAACCACAGCCAGAGTGATTGAGTTTATAGTTCTAGATAACCATGTTTCCACCATGTTTCATGACTTGCTTGCCCTAATAATTGCATGTAGCCTGTCGTGGCGTATAGCCCCGCCCTCAATCGGTATTGGCTATTGGCCAGTCATGCTGAAAGGTGGTCACAATCTGAATCAGCCTCAAAAACGCTGAACAATCCATCTCTAATAAATAAATAAATATATATACCTGATTTTCTGTGTATATCTATAGTTAGGGGCTCTTTGTATACAACTGATTGGTCTCTGTGTGAAACACTGGCTTGGTATGTTTGTAGATCAGAGAAACCCAGACTGACGTGGATAAAGACCCCGTCTCTGAATCTGTGAAGTCATGTGAGTATAGAACACATACCACACAAGAGAGACACAACATTAGTATTAGGACATACACCCAGCAGCCAATTTCCCATAAATTAAAGCATTAGTGTTACAGTTTACCTGTACACAGGTAGGTGAAGGTAGTGTTACAGTTTACCTGTACACAGGTAGGTGAAGGTAGTGTTACAGTGTATCTAGATGCGTAAGCTGTTCACAGTAATGTCCGACAGATCACATTTAAAAGATAATGATTTAGTGATAAATTTCTCTCTGTTCTCTCTCTGTCACTCTCTCTCTGTCACTCTCTCTGTCACTCTCTCTCTGCTCTCTCTGTCTCTCTCTCTGTCACTCTCTCTCTGTTCTCTCTCTCTCTGTTCTCTCTCTCTCTGTCACTCTCTGTTCTCTCTGTCACTCTCTCTCTGTCTCTCTCTCTGCTCTCTCTGTTCTCTCTGTCACTCTCTCTCTGTCTCTCTCTCTGCTCTCTCTGTCTCTCTCTCTGTCACTCTCTCTCTGTTCTCTCTCTCTCTGTTCTCTCTCTCTCTGCTCTCTCTGTTCTCTCTGTCACTCTCTCTCTCTGTCTCTCTCGCTCTCTGTTCTCTCTCTCTGTCACTCTCTCTCTGTTCTCTCTCTCTCTGTTCTCTCTCTCTCTGCTCTCTCTGTTCTCTCTGTCACTCTCTCTCTCTGTCTCTCTCGCTCTCTGTTCTCTCTCTCTGTCACTCTCTCTCTGTTCTCTCTCTCTCTGTTCTCTCTCTGTCACTCTCTGTTCTCTCTCTGTCACTCTCTCTCTCTGTCTCTCTCTCTCGCTCTCTCTGTTCTCTCTCTGTCACTCTCTCTCTCTGTCTCTGTCTCTCTGTTCTCTCTGTCACTCTCTCTCTCTGTCTCTCTCTCTCGCTCTCTCTGTTCTCTCTCTGTCACTCTCTGTTCTCTCTCTGTCACTCTCTCTCTCTGTCTCTCTCTCTCGCTCTCTCTGTTCTCTCTGTCACTCTCTCTGTTCTCTCTCTCTCTCGCTCTCTCTGTTCTCTCTCTGTCACTCTCTCTCTCTGTTCTCTCTCTGTCACTCTCTCTCTCTGTTCTCTCTGTCTCTCTCTCTGCTCTCTCTCTCTCTCTTTCTGTTCTCTCTCTCTGTTCTCTCTCTGTCTCTCTCTCTGTCCCCTTTCTGTCTATCTCTGTTCTCTCTCTGTCTCTCTCTCTGTTCTCTCTCTGTTCTCTCTCTGTTCTCTCTCTGTCTCTCTCTCTGTTCTCTCTCTCTCTCTCTGTTCTCTCTGTCTCTCTTTCTGTTCTCTCTCTCTCTCTTTCTGTTCTCTCTCTCTGTTCTCTCTCTGTCTCTCTCTCTGTCCCCTTTCTGTCTCTCTCTGTTCTCTCTCTGTCTCTCTCTCTGTTCTCTCTGTTCTCTCTCTGTTCTCTCTCTGTTCTCTCTCTGTTCTCTCTCTGTTCTCTCTCTGTTCTCTCTCTGTTCTCTCTCTGTTCTCTCTCTGTTCTCTCTCTGTTCTCTCTCTGTTCTCTCTCTGTCTCTGTCTATCTCTCTCTGTTCTCTCTCTCTCTCTCTCTCTCTCTCTCTCTCTCTCTCTCTCTCTCTCTCTCTCTCTGTTCTCTCTCTCTCTCTCTCTCTCTCTCTCTCTCTCTCTCTCTCTCTCTCTCTCTCTCTCTGCTGTTCTCTCACTTAGCGTGTTGCCTGCAGTAGCTTTGGCTGTCTGTAACCGCGGACTCATCCGGCAAGGTCATGCGCCCCGACTGAAAGGTGACCCAGCACTTTGGATCCAGAGGAATCTGATTGGATGGCAGGCGTGATTGCTTCTGCCCTCACCCAATCGCACAAGCACTGACGGCTACTGCTTTATCAGCGTGTAGCTTGGGGAGCAGGTTGAGTGATGAGTGTACTGTATACGAAGAATGTTACAAACTGATGTTTTACTCTCTCCAATCACAAAGCTGTATCAGAAGACTTGAGGCTTGAAGACATTTAGTTTTTTTTGTTTTTTATTATTATTTTTTTTGGCGGATCCCAGAGAAATGATTGCTGCACACGTAAGCGAACTCTTGAAAAATGTGATGAAACTCTTATCCTTTCTATCCTCCCTGCTTTCTCACTGTCTCTCTCTCTCTCTCTCTCTCTCTCTCTCTCTCGCACTCACAAGCACACATACACACACTCACCGCAGCTCGTCCGCAGAGTAAGTGGGGCCTTGGGTCCGTGTGGCTTTGCTCCCTGTTTGCTCTGCTCTTGCATTTACTTTCGGGCTGCCACACATCAAGCGCTGTAACTCTGTTCCCCGGCCTGCCTCGCGCGCCGCTGGTTAACAGTTTAGATTGGTGGCGCGGCAGTAAAAACACTGTGAAGCTCCAGCTTTTTTCCGTCTCCCGACTGTCCAAAAGTAGCAGAGAAACGATGATGAGGCACTTAGAGCTGCTGGGACTGATTTAGCACTTTCACTGGCTATTTTCGGGAACGAGGGTTGCTTCATGATCTTGTACTGAATGCTGGAGGGCTGTATTTGTTTGTTTGTTTGTAAAAGCTTTTTTTATGAGATAATTATTTTTTGTTGGAATTATTTATTAAAAGTCTGCTCCACAGATGAAGTTGATTAAAGAAATCTTTCCTTGGATGGTCTTGCAGTGTTTATATATATATATATATATATATATATATATATATATATATATACACACTACTGCTCAAAAGTTTGGGATCACAGTGAAATGTTCTTGTTTTAATGGAGTATCTTCTTCCTTAACACAACAATGAACTGACGGGTCTCTAAAGAAAGTTGTTTCTTTCTGGTCATTGTGAGTCGGTCAGCAAGCCATTAACTGCTGATCTTCAGATACTAAACTAACCTAGAATGTTGTTCCCTTTTATACTCACTTATTAGTAGAATGTTTTTCAGCTGTGCATCACAATTGATTAAGAGTGTCCTAACAACCAATTAGTCCAACAACATCCTTAACTTGGATTGGTGGTCGTACCAGGAGATTTAGACAGAGGACTGAGAATTACTGATAATAGAACTATATGTAAAATAAGCCTCTATACAAAAATAGACTTTAATACAAACATTTATATTCTTTAAAAATCATCTGATACACTTACATTAATGGACAGTATTGTTTGTGAATTGCATGAAAATTGTATGAAATTAAATTCTAAAGTGGTCCTAAACTTTTGAGCGGTAGAGTGTATATATAGTAAAAATCTAGTAAAGCCATTCAGAGTGGGTTGACCTGAAACTTGTAGAGAAGCTTACAGTCTCAGATTTCTGTACCATGGTGGTAATTGAAACTATAGGTGCCCAACACAGATATGTCCTTTTTATTTACTAACCAGAGCCCCCAGTGAACATTCATATGTGCTTTTAATAGTCTTTCGGGGGGCTTTTTGTCTGATAACAGCCAACATGTACCTTAACAACACGTTTCAGGACAAAAGCTGTTTTGGAAAACTATCAGAAACAGTGTCTCAGGTTTTTTAGGCAGCACATTGGTGGTCATTTTTAACTTTCTTTGAGGGAGTTTTCATTGGTGGGGGTTATTATGCACTGTTTCAGTGTGGATATTATTTTTGGGGTCAGATTTCCATGCGTCAGTTTCTTTTCAAAACACAATCTTTTTTTTTATTATAAATCTGTATTCACTTTCTGCTTGAAACGCTGTGTTGGAGCTCCTGTGTCTTTAAGCCCCGCCTCCTGATGAGCCCACGAGTGTTTTGATTGGTCAGATTGCTCTTGCATTTGAGTCCGATCCTGAGAGCCCGGTAGAACAACTACCTTCAGAAGCTTGACTGATCCAGGATGCTTCAGAGTGGCAAGTTTGTACTGTTTATCTCTCTGTGTGTTGATTGAAGCTTGATTGAGATGATGTCATCTTGTAACAGAGAAAAAGGATTTTAGGAAAGACAAGAAATGGGTAACATAATAGGTTGCCCATTAAACTCTCATGATGTCTGGCTGCTGTCACAACTGCTGAGAATAATACTGGCTGGGTACGTTTCTCTAGAACAGAGCCCACCAGTCCACTCTGAATGCCTTTGTTTGCATTCTAATTATGAAATCATGCTTTTATGAGTGCTGTTGAAGTTTGTTTCTTTAGTTTAGCCTAAGCTGCGTGGCTAATACAGGCTCATAGCCATCACTGTAGTCTTCACAAGCTGCATATCTAAAGTGCATTGTGTTGAGAAATCTTAATTAGTTCTGCTTATGTGGTATTTGGCTACAGTTCTAATTGCATGCTGGTAATTAGGGGTTATAGCCTTCCATGAGTTGTTGCCCACATTAGCCTTGCAGCTTAACTGCTAATGCAAACTTTAGCTTTGCAGATATTTATTAACAGCTACTATTGCAGGAAAGCACATCTTAGCCCAAACATTATCATGTGGTTGGGTAATTAAAGGCATGTTGAATTTAGTGTTGGGAGTTTATAAGGTCAGCCAGGTCATCACCATTCAGACTGGCCTTTAGTTAACAGGATGGTGAACAGACTTAAATGTCAATTATGTTTTTATAGATAACTGTATGTAATGCAATATGCCTTAAAGGGCCCATATGATAGAAAACTCACTTGTTTTTTCATTAAGTTTTATTACTATAACTACTTACGATGACTAGATGTACCATGTAACATAGTTTAAGTGTCAATGTTCAACCATACAGTCCATCTGTGGACGTTAAGCTGTAAAATTCTGAATTTGTGTATTTGTGATGTCACAAACACAATGCATTTACATTTACAAACCACAGAACATATCTAATCTAAACCAGGTTTTTCGTTTCATTGTCTTTTGCGTCACTCACAAGTATGACATCAAACCCAGAGTGATGGAAAGCCTACGTAGTATCAGATACGTGGTCTTACATTGCAGATAGATTAGTGATGTCACAAATCTGATCACTGGAAAATGAACAGTGTGCCTCGAAAAATCGGACGTGAGAAACAAATCCAGGCTGCCTGCAGTCCGAACACAGCCTTAGATGTATCAGTTTTAAAGAGTTATAGATTATTAACATTAAAGGGCCCATATGCTCCATCTTTTTTGTATTACATTCTTTCTCTGGAGCTCCACTTATAACATTTATGAGGGTTCGTGTACCAAAAACATTCACAATTCATCGCTCTTCCTCTATCTCTGACAAGTAAACAAGGCTTTTATGTTAATGGGTGGAGCTTACCTGCTGTAATTTTTTTTATTTAAATAAAAAATATAATAGGAGGCTGGATAATTTGCCATGTACAGAGGACTGTTTTGGGTACCTAAACCAAACTAATATCCTACTTACCTGTCAGTTGGGTTGGAGGAGAATGTGGGATATGGGCCCTTTAAGGCAAACATCAGCCTGAGGTTCATGTGATGCTAACTGGTGTATCTAAACTGCCAGCAACCAGAGAAGCAAACTCCTGGCACCAAACATGTCTTCTTGGATGATCAATGACATGTGGGCTAAAGAAAACTGTAAATTTTTATTTTCTGCTGAACTGTCCCTTTTAATTTCCTCTCCTTCCCATTCATTCGAGACCAATCTAAATAGCCTCGCTCTGCCGTGACACACACTTACCTCTCATACACTCGCTCTCTGTCTCTCGCGCTCTCATACTTTCATACTTTCACTCATACGCTCACAAAGCAGCACTGTACTCGTAATTGGCCCCATTTTTTGCTGGAGTTCTGCTCGAGTCTCTTATGGCCTGTTCTGGCTCTCTCCCAGCCTCTGTTCCAACGGGCACGGCGAGTGTGTGTGCTGAGAGGGTTAATCCCTGAACACGGAGCTCTCATCTATACCACACACACACACACACACAGTATTCAACTTACACTGACATGGCTGTCATGAATAGAACATTGTACCCACGGGACACAAAGCTAGGCCTAAAATCTGCATCTGAACTCGTCCCAGTGTGTGGACTGAAATATGGGTCCGTCCCAACACCCAGATAAATTGGACACTAAGGCCCAGCTCCTGTTAGCCCACCCCAGCCCACCTCCCCCCTTTTTACTCTCCTGCCTTTGTTTGTTTTGATTTTGTTCCCAGAAGCTGGCTGTAGGGGGACAGCTAAAGGGGTGGGGGGTGGGAGGGGGCAGAGAGAGAGAGAGAGAGATTTGGAGCGAAACTCCGACGCATGCCTTCAGTGAGATGTTTTCACAAAGAAACTGCCTCCTGCACTCACACCTTTTCCTTAAAGGGCCCCTAGCTATCACGGAAAACTGACTTCTCCTCAGTGGTCTGCAGTAAAGGGCTTCACTGTAGTATGCAAACGTTGTTAAAACATACCATTCAGTCCATCTATGGAAGCATTAAGTCACAGAAACAGCCTGTGTGTTTGTGATGTCACAACAACCAATGCATTTTCATCTGTCTACCTGTTCTGCCTACGACGTCCTACTCGCAATGAAGCTGTAAGGAGCGTTTCAGCCTGGCCTGTTTTTGAATGAGGAAGACAGCCAATCAGAACAGAGGTCATTTACATAAATCAGTGTTAAAGGGACGGTAACAAAAACAGCCTGTTTAATGTAAAGAAAGAGTTATGACTGATGTGGTGAATGAAACTGCCTGTACATTAAGCATTAAGTCAGCCTTAATAACAAGTAATACAATATATATATATATATATATATATATATATATATATATATATATATATATATATATATATATATATACACACACAAAAAATATATATACAAAACTATATAGGGCATATATTATGACCATTTGGAGTGCAGCAAGCAAATGATCAGTTACACATACATGTATATATATATATATATATATATAGTTGGTTGACATATTTGGAAAATATCATGGAAAAAAAATATCATAGAAAAGTCATAGAAATCACTGGGTTACATTTTACCAACTCCTAAATTTTCAAATATATGTGATCTTGTAGATTTTTTCCCGAAATTTACATATATTCACTAGTTTACGGTCTTAGTGACTAAAATTGTCTTAAAAGGGGTATAATGTGATAATGTAAGTCAATTTATCCAGATTATTTATCATTACTATATACAAGTATAGCTTTTCTCAAGTGAAAATATGTTACCTTTTGCATTATTTTACTTTATCAACACTCCTAGGAAGATGTTTAGTCGTAATATTTCAATATACTTCAAATTAATTTGGCAATACCTTGTTATAAAAGCACCAAAATTCTTGTTACATACATATATATATATATATATATATATATATATATATATATATATATATACTGCAGTTGGTCAAAGTAGGTGTCCAAAGTTTTGCGATGAAGTCATGTACAAACTAGCCTATTTAGCATCAGTTTATTGTATCCAAATGATTACATCTGGCTCGAAAGGCTGTTAAATATATAACTAAAAACTTGTTTGTGTAGTTTCTGATTAAAAATGGACAGAAACACAGTCGAATATACCCCTAAAGATGTTTTCTACCTCTAATTTTTAGCTATACACCACTTTTCTGGACAATAGCATGTTAGCTTAGCTAAAAACAGCAGGAGTGTCCATCTTCTTTAATTTTATTCATATTTTGGCCAATTTTTCTTACGTAACATCAGAAAATACACGTATTTAAGATTACTCGACAATCTTAACCATTTTCCCCAGTTTATGATTCTGTCATGCAGTTTTGCGATGCTAATGATCTTCGTTACTTGTTAGCTATATTAGCTTGTAGCTTCAGTGCAAAACTAAAGAGGAAAGGACCACAAATTTCAGGTCAGAGGTGGAAACAGTACAGTTTTTACCAAAAAAAGTTCTGAGAAAGGCTGTTTCTGTTAAAAAGCTGTTATGTTTTACCTCAAATGAACCATTTTAGATGTTTTGTGATGCTAATCAGACTGCGGCTTAGCAAACAAACCAGCTTCACAGGCAATTAAGTGGACGATTCACATTGGCTTTTATTCCTTCATATTGTTCAAAACATAAATATATTGCTCTCTGTACATACAACGTTTGTGGCAATTCGACAAAAGAGCGTACAAGATTTTGATCACTGTGTAGTGTTGACACACCTAACGTGGTTTATTCCTGATTTGAATTCAGAAGAGCTTTTTAACCCAAAATTCAGATAACCGGCCGCCGGCCTTTGGAGTTGGTCAGAAACCAGCTCCGGAGAGACTACCGGTCATTCATTTCCTCCGAGGAAGGCTGAAAAAGTCAGCAGACGTTTAAAGTTAAGAGGACGAGGGGCTTCGGCTGCTTTGAATCAAACCCCCAGCAGATAAACAGCTTCTCGCAAGCCGGTCGAGCTTCCCGCGTGCAAGAGAAATTTCATAAACCCCAATTACTTTTAGAGCACAAACAATAGCCCAGCTCAGAGGCAGAGGAAAAAAAGAGAGACATCAAGTATTTCCTCCAGGAATGGGGGAGGGAGGAAAGAGGTCATGCCAGGGGATGATTCAGTGAAATGAGAGAGGGAGAGAAAGAGAGAGAGAGACAGAGAGAGAAAATGGAGCGAGTGGGGGTGGAGGAAGAGGGAGAAAGAGAGGGGGGGGGGGTGCATTTTAGTAGCCTGTGAAGAGCCTCTCCACTTAATTTAACAACTTGATCCTGAAACCTGCTCTTTTCTCTGGCCGTCCACTGCAAATATTTGAAGTGTAATGGTCACCACAATGAGCGTGTGGGCAACAAGAGGTCCGCAAACACCCACCGAGCAAGTTCACTGTTTGTCTTAAGTCTTACTTCTAAAAAAAAAAAAAAAAAAAAAGACACTTCAGGCAGCAATGGGGCAAAACAAAACATAGTGTAGAGAGAGAGAGAGAGAGAGAGAGAGAGAGAGAGAGAGAGTGGGAGGGAAAGAACAGTTTACATCTTCATAGTCTCTCATCAAACTGACCTCTCACCATGCCACAGATCTTGGAGCTTAAAGGGACACTTCAGCGTTTTTCAACTCCGAGCCTGTTTGCTGCGGCTGTGGCATACGGTCAATTACCACAGACAATAACTCTGACATCTTTCTTGTACTTAGAATGAGAGCAGAAAACCTGTTGACTCAATGCACACTTAGAACAGAAGCCAGTAGGCACCTGCTGAGTTCAGCGCATTCGTTATAACACAAATCTGAGATTCTAAGCACTGTAGGCCTCAAAATGAAGCAAGTTCATGAGTTTTCCTTTCTTTTCTAAGTTCTAAGGGAAAAAAACTCCATTATTGTCTATGGTTGTTGACCAAGTCATCGCTGCCCAAAGAAAAACACATGATGTTTTATTTCGACATGATGTTCTGAACATTCTCAGGATGAATGGACCAATAGAAATGCTCTAAAATAACTTCTGGTTCCATTGACTTCCATTAAAAGTTAACTATTTTGGAACGGCTTGTTTTTCGTTGGACAGCGATGATATCCTATCTTTCCGTTTAAGGCTTATTTCAGTGAAAAACAAGATTTTAGCTTCACTCATGGAACATAAGGTTCCCATTCCTGTAGCTTAAGTTGCACATTAAAGATAATCCGTACTGGACAGTGTAGGACTTCCTCGCAGTCTTCTAGAGATGAACGTTTTGTCCATAATGGTGTCATAAGAGGACATATTTTCCAGGTTGCCATAGAGTTTCATTCATTTCTGTACTTGTTTAACCTCTTATCCATAGAGCACCTTCATTGGACCACCATGATACCCCTTTGGTAGCACTCGCTGTTTGGACTTTCTGGGTTCCTTTGTTTGTTTTTAAACAAAACCTCATGCGTCTCCATCATTAGAGCCCAGTGCCGACCAGGGAGGTGCTCAAACCCCAAGAAGAGTCAACAAGACTGACCCCCAGACCAGAACTATATGGCTTAAGAAGTGCTCGGCCCCCGAATATTGCACCACAGCGTCCGTATCCGTCTCCCGCTCGCCTTTAACCTCGTAATCCTCGTCCTCGTACGCATCGTCCAGGCTGTCGTGGTCGTGGTGCGTGCCGCGGTCGCCGACGGAACACAGCCGGACCATGTTGTCCTTGACCACCTCGCAAAACGGGCGCTCCACTCCGTCGCACACGCACTTGTCCAGCATGACGCCGTCGGGCATGAACAGCAGCTCCTCGATGGTGGCCTTGCAGCGGGCCGAGCACTTCCTGCCGTTGAAAAGCTGACCGCAGGAGGACAGGTAGGCGGTCAACGACGTCCGGCAGTTGGGGTTGTCCTCACAGCGCTGCCGGGCCTCGGTGCAGCCCATGCCGCCGGGGTGAGTCCTGGGCAGGCACGGCTCAACGGCCTTCTTGGCCCTGCGGCACTCCACGTCCTGGCCGCAGTCGCAGGTCTCCAGGTCCGGCCCGCTGGCCGTGTGGTTGAGGCGGATGAGCGCGCCGACGCAGTGGCTGGGACACTGCCTCCTCGTCCCCCTCAGGTTTCCGTCACACGCCGCCAGGTACTGATTATAGGCCAGCTCGCAGTCGCGCTCCTGATGGCACCGCAGCAGGGCCTGCCAGCAGACCAACTGGCCGTCTAGAGCCACCGTGAGCGCCGTGAAGATGAAGAAAGAGAAGGAGAAGAAAAGCCCAGGGGGGCCACATGGGGCCTCCATGCTGGGGGTCCCCTGCAGCTCACGGATTCGCAAAGTCAGCTTTCGTCCACATTTGTCAGCCAAAGAGTCAGAAACCCGAGCGTGCGCCACATGCCTCACCACCAGGTCCTGCTCACCAAGTAGAATCCTGGATCTGGAAGAGGAGCATGACGGAAGGGGCTCCAGCAGTCGTGCACAGGCGGCTCGGGAGGCCTGCGGGCTTCAGCGTTTATCAGATTACCTCGGAAAGACAGAGGCAGAGATAAAGAGAAGTTTTCCCAGAAAGCCTCGGTGCACGAGCCCGCATTCCTGCCGCATCCCAAACCGAATTCCTCGCGTTTTCCTTTCCAACTTTCCTCGTCGCAGGTCACAGGCTTCGTGTCTCGCGCTGGTTGCTGTCTGTCTATCCGTCCCTCCTCGCCCAGTTCCGTTTTTGCACGCTTGGCTGAGCCGCTGCTCGGCGCCCCTCCTCCCTTTCTCTCTCTCTCACTCTCTCTCTCTCTCTCTCACTCTCTCTCTCTCTCCTTCTTTCTCCGAGCAGAGAAAAGAAAACTTTTGCCCTCCCTCCTCCTCCTCCTCCTCCCCCTCACGCTGTTTTATGTTTTCCCCAGCCCGCATTCCGACAAACCCCGCCCCCCACGCTCCGTGATTGGCTCGTCCCTAGTACACACGAGCACACCGAACGCTTGGTCTTGCGTAGTATAGACGATTAGCCTATCAGAGCGCCGGAGGGGCGTGGCTTGGACGGCGCGCTGCTCCGAAGTATGTATACGGGTGGGAAAAATAAAATGAACCACACGCCCCTCCCCCCCCCCCCCTCGCCGCTCTGTCATATGATTGGTCGCGCACTCGGGGTAGGGGGGCGGGGACTGGGATTCTTTTCCATTGAAAGTTATTTACGATTGTTTTCTCGGCGAGTCGTGTCTCACGTGAGGAAGAGACCCACACGTTATAACGAGATCTAAGATAAATAATGTATTAATTAAGACATCTGCCGGCGCGCGCTGTGTGGTCCTCTCGCGCGCTCGAAAAATGGGCATCTTCGAATTTTTGCACAGAAAACAAGCAAATCTGGTTCTCCTTAACAATAAAAGCTCAAACAAACTTTTCTTTCAAACCCAGAGCCAGCAGGACGGTGTACTCTCTCTCTCTCTCTCTCTCTCTCTCTCTCTCTCTCTCTCTCTCTCTCTCTCTCTCTCTCTCTCTGCTGTTTTAATCTCGTATTGAAGGGGCAGAATGGGGGACAATAGTGTTTTCTGGCCCGTTTCACCCTCTTTGTGCTGGGCTGGCCATGCAGCGGCCGTGTGTCTTTCTGCAGCAGAAGATCGTTCACGCCCCGGGGCGCAGCAATAGGGCACTTTTTAGCACTAATATATTTTTACGGCGCTCTTCTTTCACCGCACACTCGAAAAGCGCCGATAGACCAAACCTCCCCGCCATTGAAATGTAAAGCATTCTGACTGGGCTGCGTTTGGATACCTAAGAGGGAAAAAGATGCAGACAAACAGACGAAGAAACGCCTCGTGCTCACGTTCACAAAGAACACAACGGTGGAAAATGAACAACCGAATACATTAAAATGACTGAGAATACTAAAGGCCAACGGTTACTAGCTCTAATTAGTATAATAATAATAATAATAATAATAATAATAATAATCACTACTACTACTACACTTACTGATGCTACTACTGCTACTGCTCCTACTATCACTATTACCTTACTGAAGTAGAAATTTTGCTTAATTATACTTTACTGGAGTAATTATTGTTCAGCTAACTTTTTACTACTACTCCTTACATTTACACTCCATTATCAGTACTTTCTACTCCTTACATTTACACTCCATTATCAGTACTTTCTACTCCTTACATTTACACTCCATTATCAGTACTTTCTACTCCTTACATTTACACTCCATTATCTGTACTTTCTACTCCTTACATTTACACTCCATTATCAGTACTTTATACTCTTTACATTTACACTCCATTATCAGTACTTTCTACTACTTACATTTACACTCCATTATCTGTACTTTCTACTCCTTACATTTACACTCCATTATCAGTACTTTCTGCTTCTTACATTTACACTCCATTATCTGTACTTTCTACTCCTTACATTTACACTCCATTATCTGTACTTTCTACTCCTTACATTTACACTCCATTATCTGTACTTTCTACTTCTTACATTTACACTCCATTATCAGTACTTTCTACTCCTTACATTTACACTCCATTATCAGTACTTTCTACTCCTTACATTTACACTCCATTATCAGTACTTTCTACTCCTTACATTTACACTCCATTATCAGTACTTTCTACTCCTTACATTTACACTCCATTATCAGTACTTTCTACTCCTTACATTTACACTCCATTATCAGTACTTTCTACTCCTTACATTTACACTCCATTATCAGTACTTTCTGCTCCTTACATTTACACTCCATTATCTGTACTTTCTACTCCTTACATTTACACTCCATTATCTGTACTTTCTACTCCTTACATTTACACTCCATTATCAGTACTTTCTACTCCTTACATTTACACTCCATTATCAGTACTTTCTACTCCTTACATTTACACTCCATTATCAGTACTTTCTACTCCTTACATTTACACTCCATTATCAGTACTTTCTACTCCTTACATTTACACTCCATTATCTGTACTTTCTACTCCTTACATTTACACTCCATTATCAGTACTTTCTACTCCTTACATTTACACTCCATTATCAGTACTTTCTACTCCTTGCATTTACACTCCATTATCAGTACTTTCTACTCCTTACATTTACACTCCATTATCAGTACTTTCTACTCCTTACATTTACACTCCATTATCTGTACTTTCTACTCCTTACATTTACACTCCATTATCTGTACTTTCTACTCCTTACATTTACACTCCATTATCTGTACTTTCTACTCCTTACATTTACACTCCATTATCTGTACTTTCTACTCCTTACATTTACACTCCATTATCAGTACTTTCTACTCCTTACATTTACACTCCATTATCAGTACTTTCTACTCCTTACATTTACACTCCATTATCAGTACTTTCTACTCCTTGCATTTACACTCCATTATCAGTACTTTCTACTCCTTACATTTACACTCCATTATCAGTACTTTCTACTCCTTACATTTACACTCCATTATCTGTACTTTCTACTCCTTACATTTACACTCCATTATCTGTACTTTCTACTCCTTACATTTACACTCCATTATCTGTACTTTCTACTCCTTACATTTACACTCCATTATCTGTACTTTCTACTCCATACATTTACACTCCATTATCTGTACTTTCTACTCCTTACATTTACACTCCATTATCAGTACTTTCTACTCCTTACATTTACACTCCATTATCTGTACTTTCTACTCCTTACATTTACACTCCAGTATCTGTACTTTCTACTCCTTACATTTACACTCCATTATCAGTACTTTCTACTACTTACATTTACACTCCATTATCAGTACTTTCTACTCCTTACATTTACACTCCATTATCTGTACTTTCTACTCCTTACATTTACACTCCATTATCAGTACTTTCTACTCCTTACATTTACACTCCATTATCAGTACTTTCTACTACTTACATTTACACTCCATTATCTGTACTTTCTACTCCTTACATTTACACTCCATTATCAGTACTTTCTACTCCTTACATTTACACTCCATTATCTGTACTTTCTACTCCATACATTTACACTCCATTATCTGTACTTTCTACTCCTTACATTTACACTCCAGTATCTGTACTTTCTACTCCTTACATTTACACTCCATTATCAGTACTTTCTACTCCTTACATTTACACTCCATTATCAGTACTTTCTACTACTTACATTTACACTCCATTATCTGTACTTTCTACTCCTTACATTTACACTCCATTATCAGTACTTTCTACTCCTTACATTTACACTCCATTATCTGTACTTTCTACTCCATACATTTACACTCCATTATCTGTACTTTCTACTCCTTACATTTACACTCCAGTATCTGTACTTTCTACTCCTTACATTTACACTCCATTATCAGTACTTTCTACTCCTTACATTTACACTCCATTATCAGTACTTTCTACTCCTTACATTTACACTCCATTATCAGTACTTTCTACTCCTTACATTTACACTCCATTATCAGTACTTTCTACTCCTTACATTTACACTCCATTATCAGTACTTTCTACTCCTTACATTTACACTCCATTATCTGTACTTTCTACTCCTTACATTTACACTCCATTATCAGTACTTTCTACTCCTTACATTTACACTCCATTATCAGTACTTTCTACTACTTACATTTACACTCCATTATCAGTACTTTCTACTCCTTACATTTACACTCCATTATCAGTACTTTCTACTCCTTACATTTACTCTCCATTATCAGTACTTTCTACTCCTTACATTTACACTCCATTATCTGTACTTTCTACTCCTTACATTTACGCTCCATTATCAGTACTTTCTACTCCTTACATTTACACTCCATTATCAGTACTTTCTACTCCTTACATTTACACTCCATTATCTGTACTTTCTACTCCTTACATTTACACTCCAGTATCTGTACTTTCTACTCCTTACATTTACACTCCATTATCAGTACTTTCTACTACTTACATTTACACTCCATTATCAGTACTTTCTACTACTTACATTTACACTCCATTATCTGTACTTTCTACTACTTACATTTACACTCCATTATCTGTACTTTCTACTCCTTACATTTACACTCCATTATCAGTACTTTCTACTCCTTACATTTACACTCCATTATCTGTACTTTCTAATCCTTACATTTACACTCCATTATCTGTACTTTCTACTCCTTACATTTACACTCCATTATCTGTACTTTCTACTCCTTACATTTACACTCCATTATCAGTACTTTCTACTCCTTACATTTACACTCCATTATCTGTACTTTCTACTCCTTACATTTACACTCCATTATCAGTACTTTCTACTCCTTACATTTACACTCCATTATCAGTACTTTCTACTCCTTACATTTACTCTCCATTATCAGTACTTTCTACTCCTTACATTTACACTCCATTATCTGTACTTTCTACTCCTTACATTTACGCTCCATTATCAGTACTTTCTACTCCTTACATTTACACTCCATTATCAGTACTTTCTACTCCTTACATTTACGCTCCATTATCAGTACTTTCTACTCCTTACATTTACACTCCATTATCAGTACTTTCTACTCCTTACATTTACTCTCCATTATCTGTACTTTCTACTCCTTACATTTACTCTCCATTATCTGTACTTTCTACTTGCTACATTTTAAACATAGTCTCGTTACTCCTATTTCATTTCAGCTTGTTTTCATTCATGTATATTTACATTCCAGTAAAGATTATTGATAACATGTCTTTGAAGTTTGACTTCATTACAATACTTATAGACAACCAGTCATCATATCTTCTGCTCCATGAAACACATGTTAATGTTCAGTAGTAACAGATATGCTTCTTTAATATATTTACATTGTACTGAACTACATTCATGTTCAATGGGTGTATATGTGGCTGAAACAGGAAGCCTAGCGCATCCCAAATTTATCAATATTAACATTTTAATATAACATTATAGTCATTATGGCTTTTAGAAGAATGGGGTTTTTGGGGAGGTGGGTTAGTGCACTATAGACCCCTGTGGTGCTGCCTAAGCTTTTGTCCTTAATAGCATTTTTTCTCTTATATTACTTTTACTTTTATACTTTAAGTAGTTCTGAAAGCAGTACTTTTACACTTTTACTGGAATAAAAAGCTTCAGTTGATACTTCAACTTCTACAGAAGTATTTTTAAACCCTAGTATCTATACTTCTACCTGAGTAATGAAGGTGAATACTTCTGACACCGTTGGTTACTTTTCCTTCTAGTTACTACTTCTACTGCTGCCACTATTACTACTATTGTTACTACCAGAGTTACTACTGCTGCTACAGCAATTATTACTACTACTATTACTACTGTTATTACTACTGTTATTGCTGTTGCTACTACTGCAACTACTACTAGTATTGTTACAGCTGCTACTATTTTAACTATTACCACTTTTGTTACTATTACTATCACAGTTACTACTGCTATTACTGCAACTATTAATGCTACTATTACTACTGCTGTTACTGCAACTGCTACTTCTACTACGGTCACTGCTGCTACTACTGCTGCTACTATTACTACTATTAGTGTTACTGCTAATAATACTACTATTGTCAGTGCTGTGGCTGCTGTTATTGCTACATGTAATACTACTACTACTGCTACTAATACTACTACAGTTACTGCTGCTACTACAACTATTGCTAATACTATTACCTCAGCTATTACTGCGGCCACTACAACGATTAATACTGTTGTTATTTCTACTATTACTACTCCTACTGTTGCTATTACTTCTAATATTACTACTACTGTTACTCATACTAATACTACTGAAAATATTACTACTACTCTTACAACTGATTTTACTACTGCAATTATTACTACCACTCCTGCCACTACTGCTGCTAATACGACTACTGCAACTGCTGCTGCTACTACTGCTATTCTAATTGCAATTAGTGCTATTTCTACTGCTGCTGCTACTCTTACTACTACTGTTACATCTGCTACTATTAAAACAATTGTTACTACTGCTAACAACCCATAAAAATATATATGAATATAATAGGATATATAGATGTGTTTATATTCTATGGCTGTATTACTGCTGCTTTATCTAAATAATAATAATAATAATAATAATAATAATAATAATAATAATAATAATAATGTTATTATTACATTATTATTGTTTTTGTTATTATTACAGTAATATTATAGTTTCATCAACATAGTCAAACTTCCCCATCTGCTGGTGAAACCGGGAACTGCGGTTCACCCCAAAAGCCCAGACACATTATTACCCAGTAAAAAACCAACACACACGTCATAAAAATATGTTTATTATATGTTTCAACAGTCATCAAACTAATGAGGTCCGCAGATGACATTAGGCTATAGAAGGGATTTATACAGCGCTGAATATTAATACCCACGAAGATGGCAAAGGGAGAGAAACCAGAAGGCAGACGTTGTTAATATTATTATTATTATTAGTAGTAGTAATAGTATTAGTAGTAATAAACCACACTCTCAGATTACATGTCTTATTTTGTTTTATAAACAAATGAGTAAACAAATAAACACACAAACAGACATTTTCCTCCGTCTCCCCACTCCTTATATTGCTTTATATTAAAGACTCGTGCCTGAAGACACACGTGTTAATGACGTCAGCTCTTGGCGAAGCTCTATGGCACAAGAAAAACCAAAAAAAACCAAAAACAGCAATGACGTGAACTCACGTTTCAACCAACTGTCACAACACAGGACTCACACGAAGCACACAGCTTGAGAATAATGAAAAGAAAAACGTCAGCTGTATGGCGAGAACATCTTCATCTGCTCTAATCCAGACCACACGTGGTCAGTCCGAAGAACCAAGCTGTTCAAACACAACGTAATCGGATGATGTTTTCCGTTTATATGGATACAGCAATCTTTAGGGAGGACAGTCAGAAAGAATGTAGACACTTCATATCTGTTAGACGACACAGGACCACCTGCACGAAACAGCACCACTGGTGATGGGGATCAGGGGTCAAAGGGGTCATATAGGAGTCAAATGGTTGGGGTCAGGGGGAGAAGTCGATTTGCATGGGCAATGTTCCTTTCCCATAGGCCTATCCCACAAACCCCTGGTGGTTGGAATCGCCAGGTTGACTGTATCTTCATATTGCAGCAAATTTTATTATTGCTTTGACCTGAAGGGCAATTCCACCAATATTTCAAAAAACATATTTTCATAGTTTCAACAAAGTCATTCACAGTGATTTGCTGTGAAGTGGTTCAGTTAATCACATGTATAACATAAATATAACCATTTTATTAACTATCAAAACCAACAGTTCAAAGAAAAACTTTAATTTACAGGAGAGGACAAAAACTGTCTTAACTCTCAATGCAAGTCAGTGGAACCAGAAATGTTTCCAAGCTATTTTGGAGCATTTCTATTGGCCCATTCATCATAAAACTTTTACAGGATATAAAAAAACATCTGTTGCGTTCAAACAATACAGAAAAATACAAATCAACAAAAATGGAGACACACGTTTTTCATTGGACAGCGACGATATGAAAAACTTCCTGTGAGTTAGCTTTTAGAGGTGGACGTCTGGTTCCATTTACCACCACTGTGAACTGTTCTGACTTGGAAGGTGTTTAGGTGAAGTGTTTAACGTCAACCATTCAATTCTGTAGACATTTAGAAAAACATTGGTGGAATTCCCCTTATAACCAGCTCTGGGAGACCCTTTCACAGTCTAGCAGCTCCCAGATCAGCCCATCAGATGTTCACCATTAAAGGAATATTTTAGCATGAATTAGATTCACAGCCTAAGCTCTATATGGTGCATTCTGTAGTGTACAGTCAGTTACCAGAGATCTGTGTCCCTGTGTGTCCCCATATCTAGAACATCAAAAAAACATGTTGACTCACAACACACATACAACAGAAGCCAATGGACAGTCTCACACCACTCTGATTGCCTGCGTTTACTATTTCAATCTGTAAGAATTACGTAGAAATTTTGAAAAATTGGTGGACTTCCCCTATTTTACAGTCTAGCAGTCTATATCTGCCACAAAATGAAAATATGTGTACATTAGAATACAGCCGTTACACCCTGATAGTACAAGAACTCCTAAATATGATGGTTCTTCAAGGGTTCTTCAGTAAAGCAAATGGTTCTGTTAGTTCTATCTAGAACAGTTACATGCTTACATCATTCTTTGCATGGTCAAATCGTTCTTCACATGGTGTTGTATGTGGTTCTATATAAAAAAACATTTTTTTTTAAAGTTCTGCTATTGCCATGATGTCAAGCTTGTAACAATAAGCAGAACCCTTATTGTTGCTGTGTAGAACCATATACAATGCATTCTCTATCAATCCCAAGAACACCACTTCACCACGCTAAGAACCATCTAAGCATGCTTCTCAATAACTATAAATAGATCCACTCCCTTCACTCGACTCACACATTCCTCCCCCTGAAAAACTAGTTCCGTCTAAACCCATAAAGAAGGGTTCTTTAGTACAAATAACAAAAGAACCATTTGTATGCATGACTGGTTCTTTGCTTGGTTCTCTGTGATGGATAACCTGTTGCATGTGGTTTAAAAACTAAAAAAACAAAATATATATATACAGCACCAAAAAGGGTTCTTCTACGGTTATGATGTAAGACAGCAGAACCATATTGGAGCTGGTACATTCTCCACCAATCTGAGAACCATTTCACCAAACAAAGAACAGCTGAAGGATGTATATGGTTCTATAAAGAACCATTTACTAAAGAACCCTTGTTTGTGGTTTATGATTGAACGAATCTGAGAGAACCTTATCAAGGCTATTCTTGATTTATTCAAATTCCCAGCCAACTTGTCTATGTGGCCCCCCACATGGGTCTTACAATGAACAACCAATTTGGGATCCACAAAGATTTATCCTTCGGCTCCGTGGTGGGCCCCTATACTATGGTAGCCCATGTGGGACACAACTAGGGTCGGGATGGGCTGCGTGTGGGGCCAGTGTGAGCTATAACCCAGATCTATAACCCATGTGGACCCTACAACTATAACTGTAACAAAGAAAAGCTTAGGCATGCTAATGGTTCTATAGAGAACCCTTTACTGAAGAACCCTTGTTTGTGGTGTATGATTGAACGAATCTGAGAGAACCTTATCAAGGCTATTCTTGATTTATTCAAATTCCAAGCCAACTTGTCTATGTGGCCCCCACATGGGTCTTACAGTGGGCAACCAATGTGGGACCCACAAAGATTTATGCATGAGCTCCATAGTGGCCCCTTGTGGTATGGTAGCCCATGTAAGACACTGCTAGGGTTGGAATTGGCTGTATGTGGGGCCAGTGTAAGCTATAATACAGAGCTGTAAGCTACATTGGGCCCTACAACTGTAACGGTAACAAAAAACAGCTTAAGCATGCTAATGGTTCTATAGAGAACCCTTTACTAAGGAACCCTTTTTAGTGGCGTATGATTGGACGAATATGAGAGAACCTTAGCGAGGCTGTTCCTGATTTATTCAACTTCCCAGCCAACTTGTCCATATGGCCCCCGCATAGGTCTAACAATGGGCAACCAATCTAAGACCCACAAAAATTTATCCATCAGCTCCATAGTGGCCCCTTGTGGTATGGTAGCCCATATAGGACGTTACTACGGTCAAGATGGGCTGCATGTGGGGCCAGTGTGAGCTATAACCCAGACCTATAACCCACCCTGGGCCCTACAACTGTAACTGTAACAAAGAACAGCTTAAGCATGCTAATGGTTCTATAGAGAACTCTTTACTAAAGAACCCATTTATGTGGTTTATGATTGGACGAATCTGAGAGAATCCTATCAAGGCTGTTCTTGATTTATACAACTTCCCAGCCACCTTGTCTATGTCGCCCCCCACATGGGTCTTACAATGAACAACCAATTTGGGACCCACAAAGATTTCTCCATCAGCTCCATAGTGGCCCCTTGTGGTATGGTAGCCCATGTAAGACACTGCTAGGGTTGGAATTGGCTGCATGTGGGGCCAGTGTAAGCTATAATACAGAGCTGTAAGCTACATTGGGCCCTACAACTGTAACAGTAACAAAAAACAGCTTAAGCATGCTAAAGGTTCTATAGAGAACCCTTAACTAAAGAACCCATTTTTAGAGTGCATGATTGGCTCCACAGTGCCCCACTTGTTAGCCCATGTAGCACACTGCTAGGATCAGGATGGGCTGCATGTGGGGTCATTGTGAGCTATAACCCAAAGCTGTAACCCACCTCGGGCCCTACAACTGTAACCCAACTGGAACCGTGACTGTTGCCCAATTGTCCCCAAGTACAGCCCATCCAGAAGTCCACAGTAAGCCCAGCCAAAGCCAATGAATGAAACCTGGACATGGACGTGTTGAATGGGTTTGGATCAACACAATTCAGAAAGTAGTCCTGGTTACTTTTGCCATGTGCTTTATTAGTGTTTGTGAACAATCAGGTGGAAACATAACTGCCCACTACAAATTGTTTCCTCTGGAAAACTAGTCCCACCTAAACTCTTAAAACCTAGAATTATTAGCATGCATGATTGGTTTGGGCTTGGTTCTCCGTGATGTATATTGTGGCTCTAAATAGCTACAAATGGGTTCTGCTATTGTAGCAAGTCATGGAACTACTTTTTGCTGTTGTCTAGAACCGTTTTCTTAAGAGTGGAGGAAATAATTGATTGGATTTACAAATATTTTAGCTGAAGAATTCTCAAAAGCTGTTTCGACTGTAGAATCCAGCAGCTACTCATTGGCTTCTATTATAAGTTAGTTTTAAATCTTTGTTATTTTATATACTTTATTGGTCCTACATGGGATATGTACCAATTTGCTTGAGTGGTGCGTTGTTGGCTTGCTGCTTATCCACATGGCTTCTTATGGAGCATGAACAGGAACCTTCAGCATTCCTGTCCATCCCTGGCGTTCCCAGCCACACGTCCTGCTCTGAAATTCTTCAAAGCGTCCTCCGCAGACGGCCCTAAGCTGTAGGGCACTTGGGAAAGATGTGGCTTTTGGGGCGGACCCTCGAAATGAAACGATGGAGCCAGAAAGTTGATATTCATGAACCGGAAAACAAACAGCAATGACGTTAAAAACTGTCAGCACAACACTTTAGCTTTAACACACAGGGGGCGGGGTCTAGAGGGGGCACGTGGGACTTGTGAGAGTTGATATGTGCTGCATACTTCTGTCCATGTGTATGTGTGTGTGTGTGTGTGTGTGTGTGTGTGTGTGTGTGTGTTGGGGGGGGGGGGGGGGGGGTTTATTCAAGGCCTTGGCATCAGACCTGGCAGCACATACGCTCGGCAGTATTCTGAAGTTGTGCTTCTATTGCATTAGAAAGAGAGAGAAAGAGAGAGAGAGAGAGAGAGAGACGTGTGGATGTGTGCAGAGTACTGTGCAAAGTCAGAGACCACCCTTCGTTTAGTTCATCCCCCTTTATTCTCATATTTGGGGGTATTTTTTCTCAGCATCATTGTGCTGCTGGGGGTTACTTGAACTTAGAAGACATCTCCACAGACTTCTTTGAGAAACTGAAAGCGAGGATCCTGAAAAGGGTGGTCTCTTACTTTTACACAGCACTGTATGTGTTGTGCGAGAAGAAGAGAAGAGAAGAGAAGAAGATAGAAGAGAGAGAGAGAGAGAGAGGGGGGCGGGCTACGTTCACATTACAGGGCTGAAGTGCCGCTAATCAGACTTGCTTTCTGCCCAAAGGTGAAGCAGACCTGATTTGTCTTCCAGGATCTGCAGGCTTTCGGTTTTGTAGATGTGTTCACACTAACGTCAGGCGTGTTCCCACTCAGCAAAGTACTGGAACTACTGGTCATTGGTCCATAGCTGATATGCTACCACTATACTCATGACTGGTACCATTAGGTCTTGTTGGGACCAGTCATGAGTAGAGTGGTAGCAAAGTACTATAACATCTGGCAGCAATGACAACTGTAACTGTCCATTTGTTCTACTGGTCATTGGTCCATAGCTGATGGTTCCAGTACTATGCTACCACTATACTCATGATTGGTTCCATTAGGTCTTGTTGGGACCAGTCATGAGTAGAGTGGTAGCAAAGTACTGTAACTGCTGGTGCCTATAAAAACTGGAACTGTCCATTTGTTCTACTGGTCATTGGTCCATAGCTCATGGTTCCATTACTATGCTACCGCTCTACTCATGATGGGTTCCAATAAGTCTTGTTAGTACCAGTCTTGAGTAGAGTGGTAGCAAAGTACTGGAACCTCTGGCACCAATGACAACTGGAACTTTCCATTTGTTCTGCTGGTCATTGGTTTATAGCTGAAGGTTTCAGTACTATGCTACCACTATACTCATGACTGGTACCATTAGGTCTTGTTGGTACCAGTCTTGAGTAGAGTGGTAGTAAAGTACTATAACTTCTGGCACCAACAAATACTGAAACTGTCCATTTTTTCTACGGATCATTGGTCCATAGCTGAAGGTTTCAGTACTATGCTACCACCCTACTCACAACTGGTACCATTAGGTCTTGGAGGAACCAGTCATGAGTAGAGTGGTAGCAAAGTACTGGAACTTCTGGCACCAATGACAACTGGAACTTTCCATTTGTTTTGCTGGTCATTGGTTTATAGCTGATTGTTTCAGTACTATGCTACGACTATACTCATGACTGGTACCATTAGGTCTTGATGGTACCAGTCATGAATAGAGTGGTTGCAAAGTACTGGAACCTCTGGCACCAATGACAACTGGAACTGTCCATTTTTTTAACTGGACATTGGTCCATAGCTGAAGGTTCCAGTACTATGCTACCACTATACTCATGATTGGTACCAACAAGACCTAATGGTACCAGTCATAAGTATAGTGGTAGCAAAGTACTGGAACTTCTGGCGTCCATGAAAACTGGAACTGTCCATTTGTTCTACTGGTCATTGACTCTTTTTCTGTATACATTGGTGTCAGAAGTGGGGTCTTGCTACCAAACTAGAGAAGATTATTTAATGTGAGGTTTATCTAACTAGAAAACTACCAACCAAGGAGATTAATTAGCCAAATTAAATGATTTAGAGCAGCATAAAATGACCAAAATGATAAACAGATCATTAAACATGATGGTTTCTCTTAAGCACATAGACGTTCTTGTTAAATTGTTAAATGTGCATTGGAAAAAAACAGCTTTACAAAGACAAATGTGAAGACCTGGAATTGACCTCCACCCTGCAGATCCCATTCAAACACCTTTCAACGAAGAAGCCAAAGTGCACTGTTTAGAGTCGCTAACATTAAGTTCTACAGTACTGAGCTGGTTGACGCTGTTATTGCTAAACAAAAGGACTAGTTTTGGAATCTCCAGGTATAATTCGTGTAGAACGTAGGACTACGATTACAACGTAGAACTACGATTAGCCACATGTGTTTACACACAGCGGAATTTGACCTCCGCATTTAACCCATCCGTGCAGTGAAACACCCACATATACACACACTAGTGAACATACACACTAGGGGGCGGTGAGCACACGTGCCCGGAGCGGTGGGCAGCCCTTATCCACGGCGCCCGGGGAGCAGTTGGGGTTAGGTGCCTTGCTCAAGGGCACTACAGTCATGACTTGCCGGTCCCGGGGATCGAACCGGTGACCTTCCGGTCACAAGGCCGGATCCCTAACCTTCAGGCCACGACTGCCCCCATAACATGCTGGACCATAACATTAAAATATCATTAATAGGAGCCTCCACTGTATCCTAACACTGTGATATTTGGCAAAATATAATAATTTAAAATGAGCGACATAGGCATTGTGACCATTGAGTACTAGAACATCGCATTAGGTTTTCCAAACTAGTATCAGCTGTAGAGAAAAGGTCAACTGGGCAGAAACAAAGTTTGTAATGTGAACGTAGCCAGAGAGAGAACGAGAGCAGGAGAGATCACATTAGCGAACACTTCTCGGCGGAGTTCTTCAGCTCCTCCAGCGTGGCCTGGGCTTTGTCCTTCAGGTGGTCGATATCCACGTTCTGGATGTTGGAGAGCTGGCCGAGGACGGACTGTTTGTGCTCTTCCTCTTCGTTGTCCTCTGCGATCATCTTTGCCAGTTCGGTGGGCAGCTCCACGTCCTGCCCCGCGGCCTGGATCTGCGTTTCATCCAGCTCGTTCTGACACACGCACGCACGCACAAGCACATCGTGAATACAAAGTACTGAGAGATGGGTTCCGCTGATATACAGCGCTGATTGTGCCTGGAGATCTCCTTTATGTTGTTAGCGTGAACAGCGATATGATCTATAAGCTTGCCAAGCCTCGCGTTTAAGCTAACCTACAGTGAAAAATCCATTTCCCACAATGTTCCGCTTACCACATGTAGCCGATCAGCCAAGACATGCTTCTTCAGGCCTGGAGCTGTGAAGCTAAGCTAACGACCCTCCCCAGAGAAAACAGTGGAGACTAGCGTGGCTGCTCACCAAACCTGGTTTGGTGCTGGTTTGTTGGACAGCAGCTGTGGATGTTAATAAGCTGGTCACCAGTAAAACCAGCGTGTGTGGTGTTCTGGATGCTGGTTTGTTGGACAGCAGCTGTGGACATTAATGAGCTGGTCACCAGTAAAACCAGCATGTGTGGTGTTCTGGATGCTGGTTTGTTGGACAGCAGCTGTGGACGTTAATGAGCTGGTCACCAGTAAAACCAGTGTGTGTGGTGTTCTGGATGCTGGTTTGTTGGAGAGCAGCTGTGGATGTTAATGAGCTGGTCACCAGTAAAACCAGTGTGTGTGGTGTTCTGGATGCTGGTTTGTTGGACAGCAGCTGTGGATGTTAATAAGCTGGTCACCAGTAAAACCAGCGTGTGTGGTGTTCTGGATGCTGGTTTGTTGGACAGCAGCTGTGGACATTAATGAGCTGGTCACCAGTAAAACCAGCATGTGTGGTGTTCTGGATGCTGGTTTGTTGGACAGCAGCTGTGGACGTTAATGAGCTGGTCACCAGTAAAACCAGTGTGTGTGGTGTTCTGGATGCTGGTTTGTTGGAGAGCAGCTGTGGATGTTAATGAGCTGGTCACCAGTAAAACCAGTGTGTGTGGTGTTCTGGATGCTGGTTTGTTGGACAGCAGCTGTGGACGTTAATAAGCTGGTCACCAGTAAAACCAGTGTGTGTGGTGTTCTGGATGCTGGTTTGTTGGACAGCAGCTGTGGACGTTAATAAGCTGGTCACCAGTAAAACCAGCGTGTGTGGTGTTCTGGATGCTGGTTTGTTGGACAGCAGCTGTGGACATTAATGAGCTGGTCACCAGTAAAACCAGCATGTGTGGTGTTCTGGATGCTGGTTTGTTGGACAGCAGCTGTGGACGTTAATGAGCTGGTCACCAGTAAAACCAGTGTGTGTGGTGTTCTGGATGCTGGTTTGTTGGAGAGCAGCTGTGGATGTTAATGAGCTGGTCACCAGTAAAACCAGTGTGTGTGGTGTTCTGGATGCTGGTTTGTTGGACAGCAGCTGTGGACGTTAATAAGCTGGTCACCAGTAAAACCAGTGTGTGTGGTGTTCTGGATGCTGGTTTGTTGGACAGCAGCTGTGGATGTTAATAGGCTGGTCACCAGTAAAACCAGTGTGTGTGGTGTTCTGGATGCTGGTTTGTTGGACAGCAGCTGTGGACGTTAATGAGCTGGTCACCAGTAAAACCAGTGTGTGTGGTGTTCTGGATGCTGGTTTGTTGGACAGCAGCTGTGGACGTTAATAAGCTGGTCACCAGTAAAACCAGTGTGTGTGGTGTTCTGGATGCTGGTTTGTTGGACAGCAGCTGTGGACGTTAATAAGCTGGTCACCAGTAAAACCAGTGTGTGTGGTGTTCTGGATGCTGGTTTGTTGGACAGCAGCTGTGGACGTTAATAAGCTGGTCACCAGTAAAACCAGTGTGTGTGGTGTTCTGGATGCTGGTTTGTTGGACAGCAGCTGTGGACGTTAATAAGCTGGTCACCAGTAAAACCAGTGTGTGTGGTGTTCTGGATGCTGGTTTGTTGGACAGCAGCTGTGGACGTTAATGAGCTGGTCACCAGTAAAACCAGTGTGTGTGGTGTTCTGGATGCTGGTTTGTTGGACAGCAGCTGTGGACGTTAATGAGCTGGTCACCAGTAAAACCAGTGTGTGTGGTGTTCTGGATGCTGGTTTGTTGGACAGCAGCTGTGGATGTTAATAGGCTGGTCACCAGTAAAACCAGTGTGTGTGGTGTTCTGGATGCTGGTTTGTTGGACAGCAGCTGTGGACGTTAATGAGCTGGTCACCAGTAAAACCAGTGTGTGTGGTGTTCTGGATGCTGGTTTGTTGGACAGCAGCTGTGGACGTTAATAAGCTGGTCACCAGTAAAACCAGTGTGTGTGGTGTTCTGGATGCTGGTTTGTTGGACAGCAGCTGTGGACGTTAATAAGCTGGTCACCAGTAAAACCAACATATATTATGCTTTGATGTCTGTGGATGAGCTGGTCACTAGTAAAACCAGTGTATATGGTTTTCTGGCTGCTGGTTTGCTGGATGGTGGCCATGGACGGTAATGGGCTGGTCACCAGCAAAACCAGCATATGTTGTGCTTCGATGTCTGTGGAAGTTACTGAGCTGGTCACCAGTAAAACCAGCATATATTATGCTTTGATGTCTGTGCATGAGCTGGTCACCAGTAAAACCAGTTTATGTGGTTTTCTTGCTGCTGGTTTGCTTGATGGCGGCCATGGAAGGTAATGGGCTGGTCACCAGCATAAGTTGTGGTTTGATCTCTGTGGACATTAATAAGCTGGTCACCAGTAAAACCAGCATATGTAGTGTTTCGGATGCTGGTTTGCTGGATAACAGCAATGAAAGTCAATGAGCTGGTCACCAGTACAACCAATGTATGTGGTGTTCTGGATGCTGGTTTGCTGGACAGCAGCAGCAATTGTTAATTAAACTGGTCACCAGTAAAACCAGCATATGTTGTGCTTTGATGCTTGTGGAAGTTTAAGAGCTTGTCACCAGTAAAACCAGCATATGTGGTTTTCTGGATGCTGGTTTGCTGGACAGCAGCAGCAAATGTTAATGAGCTGGTCACCAGTAAAACCATCATATGTTGTGCTTTGATGTCTGTGGAAGTTAATGAGCTGGACACCTGTAAAACCAGCATATGTGGTGTTCTGGATGCTGGTTTGTTGGACAGCAGTAGTGAATGTTAATGAGCTGGTCACCAGTAAAACCAGCATATGTGGTGTTCTGGATGCTGGTTTGTTTAACAGTAGCAGTGAATGTTAATGAGCTGGTTACCAGTAAAACCAGTTTATGTGGTTTTCTTGCTGCTGGTTTGCTTGATGGCGGCCATGGAAGGTAATGGGCTGGTCACCAGCAAAACCAGCATAAGTTGTGGTTTGATCTCTGTGGACATTAATAAGCTGGTTACCAGTTAAGCCAGCATATGTAGTGTTTCGGATGCTGGTTTGCTGGATAACAGCAATGAAAGTCAATGAGCTGGTCACCAGTACAACCAATGTATGTGGTATTCTGGATGCTGGTTTGCTGGACAGCAGCAGCAATTGTTAATGAACTGGTCACCAATAAAACCAGCATATGTTGTGCTTTGATGTCTGTGGAAGTTTAAGAGCTTGTCACCAGTAAAACCAGCATATGTGGTATTCTGGATGCTGGTTTGCTGGACAGCAGCAGAAAATGTTAATGAGCTGGTCACCAGTAAAAAGATCATATGTTGTGCTTTGATGTCTGTGGAAGTTAATGAGCTGGACACCTGTAAAACCAGCATATGTGGTGTTCTGGATGCTGGTTTGTTGAACAGCAGTAATGAATGTTAATGAGCTAGTCACCAGTAAAACCAGTATATGTGGTGTTCTGGATGCTGGTTTGTTTAACAGTAGCAGTGCTGGGGGACCAGCTTACCCAGCACCGACCAGCAGGAGGTCAGCATAAACCTGCTTAGACCAACTTTTGGCAGTATGGAATGTAAAACTATAAGAAGCGAACTTTGGACAACAAACTTGTCTTGGCTGGTGTGCTAGCACTGGGGTTCAGGGGGACGAGGGGGACGAGGGGGGGGGGGGGGGGGGGATTATGCAAAATTGACATTTGTCCAAACGATCACTTCAAAGGCATCGGGGTCCGTACCTTTGGCAGTCTGTACTTTTCTCTGAAGTGAGATCTGACTGTGGCCCTCTCTGCTTTCTTCTGGGCAAAGTTGGCATCTCGCTCCTGCCTGCAAGCGCAGAGTGATAGGTGTAAGTCCAAAACACACACACACACACACACACACACACACACACACACACACACACACACACACACACACATATATATATATATATATATATATATATATATATATATATATATATATATATATATATATCCCACTAAAAGTGCTTTTTCTGCACCCCAAAATATGTTTTACTTTAATTACGCTTAGGTCTTTCGTCAAGTGTGCAGCTTTACAGCCCCATAATAAACACCAAACCTACTAACACTTCACTCTGTGTGTACTACAGTGATTACATTGCAACACATTCATGAAGTATATTAGAAACACATCAATAGTACACTACCAGACAAACGTTTTAGATACACTACCAGACAAACGTTTTAGATACACTACCAGACAAACGTTTTAGTACACTACCAGACAAACGTTTTAGTACACTACCAGACAAACGTTTTAGATACACTACCAGACAAACGTTTTAGATACACTACCAGTCAAACGTTTTAGATACACTACCAGTCAAACGTTTTAGATACACTACCAGACAAACGTTTTAGTACACTACCAGTCAAACGTTTTAGATACACTACCAGCCAAATGTTTTAGATACACTACCAGTCAAACGTTTTAGATACACTACCAGACAAACGTTTTAGTACACTACCAGCCAAATGTTTTAGATACACTACCAGTCAAACGTTTTAGATACACTACCAGCCAAATGTTTTAGATACACTACCAGTCAAACGTTTTAGTACACTACAAGTCAAACGTTTTAGATACACTACCAGTCAAATGTTTTAGATACACTACCAGCCAAATGTTTTAGATACACTACCAGTCAAACGTTTTAGTACACTACCAGTCAAACGTTTTAGATACACTACCAGTCAAACGTTTTAGATACACTACCAGCCAAATGTTTTAGATACACTACCAGTCAAACGTTTTAGTACACTACAAGTCAAACGTTTTAGATACACTACCAGTGAAACGTTTTAGTACACTACCAGTCAAATGTTTTAGATACACTACCAGTCAAACGTTTTAGTACACTACCAGACAAACGTTTTAGTACACTACCAGTCAAACGTTTTAGATATACTACCAGTGAAACGTCTTAGATACACTACCAGTCAAACGTTTTAGATACACTACCAGTCAAACGTTTTAGATACACTACCAGTCAAACGTTTTAGTACACTACCAGTCAAACGTTTTAGATACACTACCAGACAAACGTTTTAGTACACTACCAGTCAAACGTTTTAGATACACTACCAGTGAAACGTTTTAGTACACTACCAGTCAAACGTTTTAGTACACTACCAGACAAACGTTTTAGTACACTACCAGTCAAACGTTTTAGATACACTACCAGACAAACGTTTTAGTACACTACCAGTCAAACGTTTTAGTACACTACCAGACAAACGTTTTAGTACACTACCAGTCAAACGTTTTAGATACACTACCAGACAAACGTTTTAGTACACTACCAGTCAAACGTTTTAGTACACTACCAGTCAAACGTTTTAGATACACTACCAGTCAAACGTTTTAGTACACTACCAGTCAAACGTTTTAGATACACTACCAGCCAAATGTTTTAGATACACTACCAGTCAAACGTTTTAGATACACTACCAGTCAAACGATTTAGATACACTACCAGTCAAACGTTTTAGATACACTACCAGCCAAATGTTTTAGATACACTACCAGCCAAACGTTTTAGATACACTACCAGCCAAACGTTTTAGATACACTACCAGTCAAACGCTTTAGATACACTACCAGTCAAACGCTTTAGATACACTACCAGTCAAACGTTTTAGATACACTACCAGTCAAACGATTTAGATACACTACCAGCCAAACGTTTTAGATACACTACCAGTCAAACGCTTTAGATACACTACCAGTCAAACGCTTTAGATACACTACCAGTCAAACGTTTTAGATACACTACCAGTCAAACGATTTAGATACACTACCAGCCAAACGTTTTAGATACACTACCAGTCAAACGATTTAGATACACTACCAGCCAAACGTTTTAGATACACTACCAGCCAAACGTTTTAGATACACTACCAGTCAAACGCTTTAGATACACTACCAGTCAAACGCTTTAGATACACTACCAGTCAAACGTTTTAGATACACTACCAGTCAAACGTTTTAGATACACTACCAGCCAAACGTTTTAGATACACTATCAGCCAAACGTTTTAGTACGCTACCAGTGAAACGTTTTAGATACACTACCAGTCAAACGTTTTAGATACACTACCAGTCAAACGTTTTAGATACACTACCAGTCAAACGTTTTAGATACACTACCAGCCAAACGTTTTAGTACACTACCAATCAAACGTTTTAGTACACTACAAGTCAAATGTTTTAGATACACTACCAGTCAAACGTTTTAGTACACTACCAGTCAAACGTTTTAGATACACTACCAGTCAAACGTTTTAGATACACTACCAGACAAACGTTTTAGTACACTACCAGTCGAACGTTTTAGATACACTACCAGTCAAACGATTTAGATACACTACCAGTCAAACGTTTTAGATACACTACCAGTCAAACGATTTAGATACACTACCAGTCAAACGTTTTAGATACACTACCGGCCAAATGTTTTAGATACACTACCAGCCAAACGTTTTAGATACACTACCAGTCAAACGTTTTAGATACACTACCAGCCAAATGTTTTAGATACACTACCAGTCAAACGCTTTAGATACACTACCAGTCAAACGCTTTAGATACACTACCAGTCAAACGTTTTAGATACACTACCAGTCAAACGTTTTAGATACACTACCAGTCAAACGTTTTAGATACACTACCAGTCAAACGCTTTAGATACACTACCAGTCAAACGCTTTAGATACACTACCAGTCAAACGTTTTAGATACACTACCAGTCAAACGTTTTAGATACACTACCAGTCAAGCGTTTTAGATACACTACCAGTCAAACGATTTAGATACACTACCAGTCAAACGTTTTAGATACACTACCAGTCAAACGTTTTAGATACACTACCAGTCAAACGTTTTAGTACACTACCAGTCAAGCATTTTAGATACACTACCAGTCAAACGATTTAGATACACTACCAGTCAAACGATTTAGATACACTACCAGTCAAACGTTTTAGTACACTACCAGTCAAACGTTTTAGTACACTACCAGTCAAACGTTTTAGATACACTACCAGCCAAGCGTTTTAGATACACTACCAGTCAAACGTTTTAGATACACTACCAGCGAAACGTTTTAGTACACTACCAGCCAAACGTTTTAGATACACTACCAGCCAAGCGTTTTAGATACACTACCAGCCAAACGTTTTAGATACACTACCAGCGAAACGTTTTAGTACACTACCAGCCAAACGTTTTAGTACACTACCAGTCAAACGTTTTAGATACACTACCAGCCAAGCGTTTTAGATACACTACCAGCCAAACGTTTCAGATACACTACCAGACAAACGTTTTAGTACACTACCAGTCAAACGTTTCAGATACACTACCAGTGAAACGTCTTAGATACACTACCAGTCAAACGTTTTAGATACACTACCAGTCAAACGTTTTAGATACACTACCAGTCAAACGTTTTAGATACACTACCAGTGAAACGTCTTAGATACACTACCAGTCAAACGTTTTAGATACACTACAAGTCAAACGTTTTAGATACACTACCAGCCAAATGTTTTAGATACACTACCAGTCAAACGTTTTAGATACACTACCAGTCAAACGTTTTAGATACACTACCGGTCAAACGTTTTAGATACACTACCAGCCAAACGTTTTAGTACACTACCAGCCAAATGTTTTAGATACACTACCAGTCAAACGTTTTAGATACACTACCAGCCAAATGTTTTAGATACACTACCGGTCAAACGTTTTAGATACACTACCAGCCAAACGTTTTAGTTACACTACCAGTCAAACATTTTAGTACACTACCAATCAAACGTTTTAGACCTTTTTTAAAAGTTTGGCTGGTAGTGTATCTAAAGCGTTTGTCTGGTAGTGTATCTAAAACGTTTGATTGGTAGTGTACTAAAACGTTTGATTGGTAGTGTATCTAAAACGTTTGATTGGTAGTGTATCTAAAGCGTTTGTCTGGTAGTGTATCTAAAACGTTTGATTGGTAGTGTATCTAAAACGTTTGATTGGTAGTGTACTAAAGCGTTTGACTGGTAGTGTATCTAAAGCGTTTGTCTGGTAGTGTATCTAAAACGTTTGATTGGTAGTGTATCTAAAACGTTTGGCTGGTAGTGTATCTAAAACATTTGGCTGGTAGTGTATCTAAGACGTTTGATTGGTAGTGTACTAAAACGTTTGGCTGGTAGTGTATCTAAAGCGTTTGTCTGGTAGTGTATCTAAAACGTTTGATTGGTAGTGTATCTAAAACGTTTGACTGGTAGTGTACTAAAACGTTTGACTGGTAGTGTATCTAAGACGTTTGATTGGTAGTGTACTAAAACGTTTGGTTGGTAGTTTATCTAAAACGTTTGGCTGGTAGTGTATCTAAAACGTTTGGCTGGTAGTGTATCTAAAACGTTTGGCTGGTAGTGTATCTAAAACATTTGGCTGGTAGTGTACATAAAAAGTAGACTGTTTTTGTCTTCTTCTGTAAAGTTGCCGTTTTGGAGATGCTTGATTTTCTTTGGACGGCATTAGAGACATTAAACTCTTCGGACGTCTGGTTCTATTCACCGCCACAGTGAAGAACTTCTCCACAAAGCAGTCTCAGTGGCTTTCTTCACATCTTGATCATTTCATCATGTAGACACTGTAGATACTGCAGACTTTCTCTTTATTATAATACATATATTACTTTTTACATTCTCTCTCTCTATTTCTCTCTCTCTGTCTCTCTCTCTCCTAATCCCTGGTCTGAGCCTGATTTAGTCATTTCTGGAGCCAAACCTTCATTCCAACATTTCTCCACCTTCATCCTTCATCACGCCCTGTAATCTGGAAGGCCTTTTATAAATGACCTTACAAATGAATTACATCAGTCAGTGCTACGAAACAGAGACGGAAAGGAAGCGAGTACATATGTGTGCTCACGTGTGCGTTCATGCACACACGCTCGTGCATGCTGAAAGGTCAGTGTGATTACGGTGCAGGAGCAGAGGGCACCGCTGGGTGAATGTAGGGCACCGAGACAAAACTGGCTGAGCAGTGAGGGACCCGAGGGGTAGAGAGAGAGAGATAGATATAGAGAGAGAGATAGATACAGAGAGAGAGATAGATAGAGATAGATAGAGAGAGAGATGTGATGCTCACCCACTCCGCCAGCTGCCATCTTAAATTCTCTACCACAGACCCCCTCCTCCCCCCTTACCCCCCCACTGCACACTCACCACCCCATTTTCCGTGCCATCTTTTCATATATATATACACACACACACACACACACACACACACACACACACATATATATACACCCTTTTTATTATTTTATTTTATATAAAAAACTTTTTTTTCCTTTTTAATAATAAATATGATTTATTATTAAATATATAAACAGTATTAATAGAGTAAGTAGTGCTTTTCCATACGCCAGTGTGTTTATTTAACCCTTTCCAAGCTTCTCCTTCTATAAACAACCCAGTATTATTATCAGTTCTCATCTAATACTTGCTTTGACTGCTCAGTACTTCATTAAGCTAAATCAAGATTTGCTGCTGAAGGAACTGAATACATTCATACAATGTCTGGGGCGTCCAGGAGAAATCTGGAACCTAACTTTGTTCTTCAAACTGGATCAAGATCTGATCTACTTCTCTCACAATAACATATTCATGTTACTTTGTATTGTATGTATGATTATTTACATCTGTTCTAGTCAGATCTGATGTTTTTACTGGTGAACATACAGTTATTGATCAGATAAAGACTTTTAGACAATCAGATTAGGTGCCTCAGACTTTTGCACAGTAGTAAATATATATACTGAACACTCTACTTTTATTTAACTTTGAGTTAAAAAAGAATTCCACCTATATATTAGTAACTCACATTGGTTTAATTGTGAAGTGGTTAATTTGCAGAGAAACTGACTTCATATATTTCTTTATAGTGGTGCTGATGGGAACCGGTGGTTACTTCGTCTACAGCACAAGTATAGCTGTTTATTAACCTACACGTGTCGTCTAGGTGTATATATATATATATATATATATATATATATATATATATATATATATATATATATATATATATAATCAGAAAACAATTCAGAGATCGTATGGTTTAGTTCAACGTGTAAACAGTAGGAGTGTAATGATACAGCGTGGTTTGGTGTGAAACGCTCCATTCCTGAGAATTGGTGGTGGTGGTGGTGGTAGACACCAGAAGTCTGGATTGATTGCATGGTTGTCTAAATTGGCCAATAAGGCCGTTTAATCTGGCACCCTCAGAAAGTTACAACAAATTAGTTTGGGCGCCCCCATCAAATGATACATTTTGTTGATTTTCTAAGTGTAAATAAGTGAACAGATCTTCTACAGTTGAATTCCCAATTATTATTTATTCATTACAGTTACCCACATTATGTCATATTTATGTCCGATATGTTAAATCCAGCAGATAGACAGAAACTATGCACTAAAATTGCCATTTTCTCTGTAAAAATATGTGATTTTACTTATTTTTACTTAGTAAATCAACAAAACATGTCATTTTTATTGGGGCATCCACATTTTTGCACAAGGCTATAAAGTAGAATGTAATTTAACCTTTAGAATTAGAGCAATTTCTACGTATTGTTTTGGGTTTTCAGCCCTGAAAGTGAACTTTGGTCCCCCAAAACAAAACGTCTGGGCAACTCTGGTTTAATGCCTCTAGAAGACTTATAGTCACATAGAAAGATATAGCATGAACTAATTATGAATGGACTAAATCTCATTGCTGAAACAACTGAAACTGAGCCAACCGCACTGGTTAAACATCAAAGTTTTTAACCAACCAATCAACGCCTTAATTCAGCACTCCGTCTGCCTTCCAGCTCCAGTGTTATTAGTAAGTTATGCATCAACGTAAACATAGTTAAATCTAATCTCAATGAAAATATTGTAAGAATACCAAATCGTGGACCCTATATTGTGAACTGAATCATGGCCTGAGTGTATTGTTATGCTTCTACTGTTTTACAGTAGTTTTGAGAAGGTTTCACCAGAACCTTATTATTTCAGAATTGTTTTTAAAGTTAATTTCCTCCCATATATAAACACATGTAGATTCAGTAGTAAATAAAATGGTTATATTTGTGTTGTAGACATGGTGACCCCTGGTTCCCATCACCACCACTGTAAAGAAATCAGAATCTCAAGTTTTGAGGAAAGCTTTACATCAAACCACACTGAATGACTTTGCTTACATATTAATTACTTAATTATACAGAAATATAGAAGAATTGGTGGAGCTGTTGGTGTTTTAACAAGACCTTGCCTCTAAAAAGTGTAGTGTAAAAGGTTTTAGTCCAGCTAATTTTGATCATTTCGATTAATTATAATTGTAAAACATTCACAGATTGTGTGACATTTATAAAAAGAAACATACAATAGAAATATAATAAAAGAAAATAAAGAATATAGCATTAGTATGTTGGTGGAAACCATAGTACCATACAAACAAGCAGTTGGATAATAATAATATATTTAATAGTAATAAAAATCCAGTGAGGTATCCAAATGTTTTACTATAATAATAATAATAATAATAATAATAATAATAATAATAATAATAATAATAATAATAATAATAATAACAATAATAATAATGATTGATAGACTACCCATGAATTTAAAAAAGTAATTTGGGTTGAAATGTTAAAAAAACTTATTGACACATTTTGACCAAAATCCTCAGGAATGATCTGTTTCCTGATAGCCAACATGTTTTCTTCCAAAAACAACAAACACACTGTCTGCAGGAACAACACACCACATCACTTCGACATGAATGGGTGGAGCTACACTACTGTAGGATAAATGGGAAAGTGTTAATGGCTGTGACATCACAACAATGGTTGAAATGGTTGAGAGAGTGAAGCAATGAAGTATCAGAAGTACTTAAAAAAAACAACAACAGTTGAGCTCTTCTTCCGGTTCTACTAAAAATACTGAAGGCTGTTTGGATTGGGTAACAGTCCTGAGGCCAGTTTCTAAATGAAGGTGCAGTAAGAAAGGGGTTTGATGTTGATTTCCGACTGAAAGCTGTGGAGCAGAAGAACGACGCCAGTGCTGTTAAAATGGCAGACGGGCGAAGCTTGGACGCTTTCACAATAAAGACTCGCTCCGTTTTACAGTCTCCAGAGCTTTCTGACTGGCACGCCGTTAAGGACAAATATGAATAAGCACGCAAACATGAATAGGACACGACATACGGCCGGGGGGCAGTCACTGGCCTCCAATAAACTCCATCTGGTCACGAAGAAGAAGAGTTTTCAACAGCACGTTCAAACACAACCTACTAAACACAATCTAATAAACACAACCTAATAAACACAACCTAATAAACACAACCTAATAAACACAACCTATTAAACACAACCTATTAAACACAACCTATTAAACACAATCTAATAAACACAACCTAATAAACACAACCTACTAAACACAATCTAATAAACACAACCTAATAAACACAACCTAATAAACACAACCTATTAAACACAACCTATTAAACACAATCTAATAAACACAACCTATTAAACACAACGTAATAAACACAACCTAATAAACACAACCTATTAAACACAATCTAATAAACACAACCTAATAAACACAACCTAATAAACACAACCTAATAAACACAACCTATTAAACACAACCTAATAAACACAACCTATTAAACACAACCTAATAAACACAACAGAATAAACACAACCTAATAAACACAACCTACTGAACACAATCTAATAAACACAACCTATTAAACACAACCTAACAAACACAACCTATTAAACACAACCTATTAAACACAACCTATTAAACACAATCTAATAAACACAACCTACTAAACACAATCTAATAAACACAATCTAATAAACACAACTGAATAAACACAACCTATTAAACACAACCTATTAAACACAATCTAATAAACACAACTGAATAAACACAACCTATTAAACACAACCTATTAAACACAATCTAATAAACACAACCTACTAAACACAATCTAATAAACACAATCTAATAAACACAACTGAATAAACACAACCTATTAAACACAACCTATTAAACACAATCTAATAAACACAACTGAATAAACACAACCTATTAAACACAACCTATTAAACACAATCTAATAAACACAACCTACTGAACACAACCTAATAAACACAACCTATTAAACACAATCTAATAAACACAACCTATTAAACACAATCTAATAAACACAATCTAATAAACACAACCTAATAAACACAACCTAATAAACACAATCTAATAAACACAATCTAATAAACACAATCTAATAAACACAACCTAATAAACACAACCTAATAAACACAATCTAATAAACACAATCTAATAAACACAACCTACTAAACACAATCTAATAAACACAACCTATTAAACACAATCTAATAAACACAATCTAATAAACACAATCTAATAAACACAACCAATTAAACACAACCGAATAAACACAACCTAATAAACACAACCTAATAAACACAATCTAATAAACACAACCTAATAAACACAATCTAATAAACACAACTTATTAAACACAATCTAATAAACACAACCTAATAAACACAACCTACTAAACACAATCTAATAAACACAATCTAATAAACACAACCAATTAAACACAACCGAATAAACACAACCTAATAAACACAACCTACTAAACACAATCTAATAAACACAACCTACTGAACACAATCTAATAAACACAACCTAATAAACACAATCTAATAAACACAACCGAATAAACACAATCTAATAAACACAACCTACTAAACACAATCTAATAAACACAACCTAATAAACACAACCTACTAAACACAATCTAATAAACACAACCGAATAAACACAATCTAATAAACACAATCTAATAAACACAACAGAATAAACACAACCGAATGAACACAACCTAATAAACACAACCTATTAAACACAATCTAATAAACACAATCTAATAAACACAACCTACTAAACACAATCTAATAAACACAACCTATTAAACACAATCTAATAAACACAATCTAATAAACACAATCTAATAAACACAACCAATTAAACACAACCGAATAAACACAACCTAATAAACACAACCTAATAAACACAATCTAATAAACACAACCTAATAAACACAATCTAATAAACACAACTTATTAAACACAATCTAATAAACACAACCTAATAAACACAACCTACTAAACACAATCTAATAAACACAACCGAATAAACACAATCTAATAAACACAATCTAATAAACACAACCAATTAAACACAACCGAATAAACACAACCTAATAAACACAACCTAATAAACACAATCTAATAAACACAATCTAATAAACACAACCTATTAAACACAATCTAATAAACACAACCTAATAAACACAACCGAATAAACACAATCTAATAAACACAACCGAATAAACACAATCTAATTAACACAATCTAATAAACACAACCAATTAAACACAACCGAATAAACACAACCTAATAAACACAACCTACTAAACACAATCTAATAAACACAACCTACTGAACACAATCTAATAAACACAACCGAATAAACACAATCTAATAAACACAACCTACTAAACACAATCTAATAAACACAACCTAATAAACACAACCTACTAAACACAATCTAATAAACACAACCGAGTAAACACAATCTAATAAACACAATCTAATAAACACAACAGAATAAACACAACCGAATGAACACAACCTAATAAACACAAACTATTAAACACAATCTAATAAACACAACAGAATAAACACAACCTAATAAACACAACCTAATAAACACAACCTATTAAACACAACCTATTAAACACAACCTAATAAACACAACCGAATAAACACAACCTAATAAACACAACAGAATAAACACAACAGAATAAACACAACCTAATAAACACAACCGAATAAACACAACCTAATAAACACAACAGAATAAACACAATCTAATAAACACAACCAAACAAACACAACCTAACAAACACAATCTAATAAACACAACCTAACAAACACAATCTAATAAACACAACCTAATAAACACAACCTAACAAACACAATCTAATAAACACAACCTAATAAACACAACAGAATAAACACAACCGAATAAACACAACCTAATAAACACAATCTAATAAACACAACCGAATAAACACAACCTAATAAACACAACCTAATAAACACAACAGAATAAACACAATCTAACAAACACAATCTAATAAACACAACCTAACAAACACAATCTAATAAATCACAACCGAACAAACACAACCTAATAAACACAACAGAATAAACACAACCTAATAAACACAACCTATTAAACACAACCTAATAAACACAACCTACTAAACACAATCTAATAAACACAACCTATTAAACACAATCTAATAAACACAACCTACTAAACACAATCTAATAAACACAACCTATTAAACACAACAGAATAAACACAACCTAATAAACACAACCTACTGAACACAATCTAATAAACACAACCTATTAAACACAACCTAACAAACACAACCTATTAAACACAACCTATTAAACACAATCTAATAAACACAACCTACTAAACACAATCTAATAAACACAATCTAATAAACACAACTGAATAAACACAACCTATTAAACACAACCTATTAAACACAATCTAATAAACACAACTGAATAAACACAACCTATTAAACACAACCTATTAAACACAATCTAATAAACACAACTGAATAAACACAACCTATTAAACACAACCTATTAAACACAATCTAATAAACACAACCTACTGAACACAACCTAATAAACACAACCTATTAAACACAATCTAATAAACACAACCTATTAAACACAATCTAATAAACACAATCTAATAAACACAACCTAATAAACACAACCTAATAAACACAATCTAATAAACACAATCTAATAAACACAATCTAATAAACACAACCTAATAAACACAACCTAATAAACACAATCTAATAAACACAATCTAATAAACACAACCTACTAAACACAATCTAATAAACACAACCTATTAAACACAATCTAATAAACACAATCTAATAAACACAATCTAATAAACACAACCAATTAAACACAACCGAATAAACACAACCTAATAAACACAACCTAATAAACACAATCTAATAAACACAACCTAATAAACACAATCTAATAAACACAACTTATTAAACACAATCTAATAAACACAACCTAATAAACACAACCTACTAAACACAATCTAATAAACACAACCGAATAAACACAATCTAATAAACACAATCTAATAAACACAACCAATTAAACACAACCGAATAAACACAACCTAATAAACACAACCTAATAAACACAATCTAATAAACACAATCTAATAAACACAACCTATTAAACACAATCTAATAAACACAACCTAATAAACACAACCGAATAAACACAATCTAATAAACACAACCGAATAAACACAATCTAATAAACACAATCTAATAAACACAACCAATTAAACACAACCGAATAAACACAACCTAATAAACACAACCTACTAAACACAATCTAATAAACACAACCTACTGAACACAATCTAATAAACACAACCTAATAAACACAATCTAATAAACACAACCGAATAAACACAATCTAATAAACACAACCTACTAAACACAATCTAATAAACACAACCTAATAAACACAACCTACTAAACACAATCTAATAAACACAACCGAATAAACACAATCTAATAAACACAATCTAATAAACACAACAGAATAAACACAACCGAATGAACACAACCTAATAAACACAACCTATTAAACACAATCTAATAAACACAATCTAATAAACACAACCTACTAAACACAATCTAATAAACACAACCTATTAAACACAATCTAATAAACACAATCTAATAAACACAACCAATTAAACACAACCGAATAAACACAACCTAATAAACACAACCTAATAAACACAATCTAATAAACACAACCTAATAAACACAATCTAATAAACACAACTTATTAAACACAATCTAATAAACACAACCTAATAAACACAACCTACTAAACACAATCTAATAAACACAACCGAATAAACACAATCTAATAAACACAATCTAATAAACACAACCAATTAAACACAACCGAATAAACACAACCTAATAAACACAACCTAATAAACACAATCTAATAAACACAATCTAATAAACACAACCTATTAAACACAATCTAATAAACACAACCTAATAAACACAACCGAATAAACACAATCTAATAAACACAACCGAATAAACACAATCTAATAAACACAATCTAATAAACACAACCAATTAAACACAACCGAATAAACACAACCTAATAAACACAACCTACTAAACACAATCTAATAAACACAACCTACTGAACACAATCTAATAAACACAACCTAATAAACACAATCTAATAAACACAACCGAATAAACACAATCTAATAAACACAACCTACTAAACACAATCTAATAAACACAACCTAATAAACACAACCTACTAAACACAATCTAATAAACACAACCGAATAAACACAATCTAATAAACACAATCTAATAAACACAACAGAATAAACACAACCGAATGAACACAACCTAATAAACACAACCTATTAAACACAATCTAATAAACACAACAGAATAAACACAACCTAATAAACACAACCTAATAAACACAACCTATTAAACACAACCTATTAAACACAACCTAATAAACACAACCGAATAAACACAACCTAATAAACACAACAGAATAAACACAACAGAATAAACACAACCTAATAAACACAACCGAATAAACACAACCTAATAAACACAACAGAATAAACACAATCTAATAAACACAACCAAACAAACACAACCTAACAAACACAATCTAATAAACACAACCTAATAAACACAATCTAATAAACACAACCTAATAAACACAACCTAACAAACACAATCTAATAAACACAACCTAATAAACACAACAGAATAAACACAACCGAATAAACACAACCTAATAAACACAATCTAATAAACACAACCGAATAAACACAACCTAATAAACACAACCTAATAAACACAACAGAATAAACACAATCTAATAAACACAACCTAACAAACACAACCTAACAAACACAATCTAATAAACACAACCTAACAAACACAATCTAATAAATCACAACCGAACAAACACAACCTATTAAACACAACCTAACAAACACAACCTAATAAACACAACCTATTAAACACAACCTAACAAACACAACCTATTAAACACAACCTAATAAACACAACCTAACAAACACAATCTAATAAACACAACCTATTAAACACAACCCAATCTATCTATAAAAAATATCTATCTGTCTATCTATCTATGTATAACAATATCTATCTATCTATCTATCTATCTATCTATCTATCTATCTATCTATCTATCTATAAAAAATATCTATCTGTCTATCTACTTTTTTACTTCATATCTATCTATCGCCCTGTCTCTTGGTCTATCTATCTATCTATCTATCTATCTACTTTTTTACTTCATATATATCTATCGCCCTGTCTCTTGGTCTATCTATCTATCTATCTATCTATCTATCTATCTATCTATCTATCTATCTATCTATCTATCTTTATACATAACACTGATGATGGTAAAAGTTTTCTGTGGGGACTATTTAACCTTAGAGCACTCTTTATGTATCCCTCCACCATGACTGGATTAAAATAAATTGATTAATATGATGTGTTAGACCTGCACGCTCTGTTGAGTGCGGCAGTAAAGAGGCCTTGTCCTCCTTGTGACCTGGTAGTGGAGTATGTTTCAGTAAGGTTGTTATTCAGTAGTGTTAAAATACTACACAGTACTGTTACTTGCATTCCTTTCACCTTACTGATGTCAGTTGAGTTTGCAGGTTAGCTTGCTGGTTATATCTTCTTAACAACCTCATGACTTGGCAGATCCAGCAATGTTTCAGGGGAACGAATGGATGCATACAAGACATAGCAACCTGGAAACCTCCGAGTGAGACAGATCAGATTTAAGATTGATTTGTCACATAAACACGCTGGACACATGTCTACACATATTTACAGAACCAGCACACAATGTAATTGATATACATGATATATCAATAAAATGTTTCTGTTGGAATCATAAGCTGGGATTTATTTAAGACCATGCCTCTAAAACTGGTAGTGCATGGCCTGACGCTGCTCCCTGCTGGGAACCTCTGGCTCTGCTGTGCCGCTGTTTTGGCAGTTTCTGATCTCGGCTTTAATTACTAACTATAATCATTTTGCCTACGGAAGATGAAGATGACATTCTGCTATGAGACCGCCAGAGGGCAGAGCAGAGACAGAGACCGGGCGCAGGCGACTCTACAGCATGTCTCTGCTTCTCAGGACCCTATTTACCAAATCTACATATATTAGAAAAAAATACACTGAATAATAATAATAATAATAATAAACTGAATACACTAATTAATAGATAGATAGATAGATAGATAGATAGATAGATAGATAGATAGATAGATAGATAGATAGATAGATAGACATGAAGTTCAATAAATAGATAGATAGATACACATGAAATGCAATAGATAGATAGATTGATAGATATGAAGTTAAATAATAGATAGATAGATAGATAGATAGATAGATAGATAGATAGATAGATAGATAGACATGAAGTTCAATAGATAGATAGATAGATAGATAGATAGATAGATAGATAGATAGATAGATAGATAGATAGATAGATAGATAGACATGAAGTTCAATAAATAGATAGATAGATACACATGAAGTGCAATAGATAGATAGATTGATAGATATGAAGTTAAATAATAGATAGATAGATAGATAGATAGATAGATAGATAGATAGATAGATAGATAGACATGAAGTTCAATAGATAGATAGATAGATAGATAGATAGATAGATAGATAGATAGATAGATAGATAGATAGATAGATAGATAGATAGATAGACATGACGTTAAATAGTGGATAGATAGATAGATAGATAGATAGATAGATAGATAGATAGATAGATAGATAGATAGATAGATAGATACACATGAAGTGCAATAGATAGATAGATAGATAAGATAGATAGATAGATAGATAGATAGATAGATAGATAGATAGATAGATAGATAGATAGATAGATAGACATGAAGTTCAATAGATAGATAGATAGATAGATAGATAGATAGATAGATAGATAGATAGATAGATAGATAGATAGATAGATAGACATGACGTTAAATAGTGGATAGATAGATAGATAGATAGATAGATAGATAGATAGATAGATAGATAGATAGATAGATACACATGAAGTGCAATAGATAGATAGATAGATAAGATAGATAGATAGATAGATAGATAGATAGATAGATAGATAGATAGATAGATAGATACACATGAAGTGCTATAGATAGATAGATAGATAGATAGATAGATAGATATGAAGTTAAATAATAGATAGATAGATAGATAGATAGATATGAAGTTAAATAATGGATATCTATCTATCTATCTATCTATCTATCTATCTATCGTCGCTGTCCAAAGAAAACCATGTATCTCGATTTTTGTCAATTTTCATTTTTCCACATAATCTGAACACGACAGCTGCCATTTACATCGTGTACATTTTTTCATGATAAATGGACCAATAGAAATGCTCCAAAATAGCTTGGAAATATTCTGGTTCCATTGAAATTAAAAGTAAAACAGTTTTTGTCCTCTCCTGTAAAGTTACCATTTTGGAATCCCTTGTTTTTCATTGGACAGCAACGATAAATTCTATTGTTTCTTCACGTCTCTAATTGGTCATCCACACTCTTCCACACTGGAGTTATGTACCAGTCTGTGGTTCACATGTTGAGAGCTGGTACATTTCGACAGCAGTGAACAGACAAGCATCCGAGTCATTGCGTCTTTGTTATTTACCATCTCAACCCGGCAGGTTGTTTGCTCCATTTTCATCGTGGCGGTCCCAGGAGACTGGTTAGTGGAGGAGCTTCACTGTAAGTGCTTTAGAAACAGCATCACTATCCCAGTGATCGAGATGTCTCTCAGATTCACACGTATGCTGTCAAAAATAACCATCAAACGCAGCTCTTTAGAGAGATTCTGCAGAGGAGTCTATCTATCTATCTATCTATCTATCTATCTATCTATCTATCTATCTATCTATCTATCTATCTATCTATCTATCTATCTATCACCCTCTCTCTTGGTCTATCTATCTATCTATCTATCTATCTATCTATCTATCTATCTATCTATCTATCTATCTATCTATCACCCTCTCTCTTGGTCTATCTATCTATCTATCTATCTATCTATCTATCTATCTATCTATCTATCTATCTATCTATCACCCTCTCTCTTGGTCTATCTATCTATCTATCTATCTATCTATCTATCTATCTATCTATCTATCTATCTATCTATCTATCTGTCTATCTATCTATCTATCACCCTCTCTCTTGGTCTATCTATCTATCTATCTATCTATCTATCTATCTATCTATCTATCTATCTATCTATCTATCTATCTGTCTATCTATCTATCTATCACCCTCTCTCTTGGTCTATCTATCTATCTATCTATCTATCTATCTATCTATCTATCTATCTATCTATCTATCTATCGCCCTCTCTCTTGATCTATCTATCTATCTATCTATCGCCCTCTCTCTTGGTCTATCTATCTATCTATCTTTCTATCTATCTATCTATCTATCTATCTATCTATCTATCTATCTATCTATCGCCCTCTCTCTTGATCTATCTATCTATCTATCTATCTATCTATCTATCTATCTATCTATCTATCTATCTATCTATCTATCGCCCTCTCTCTTGGTCTATCTATCTATCTATCTATCTATCTATCTATCTATCTATCTATCTATCTATCTATCTATCACCCTCTCTCTTGGTCTATCTATCTATCTATCTATCTATCTATCTATCTATCTATCTATCTATCTATCTATCGCCCTCTCTCTTGATCTATCTATCTATCTATCGCCCTCTCTCTTGGTCTATCTATCTATCTATCTATCTATCTATCTATCTATCTATCTATCTATCTATCGCCCTCTCTCTTGATCTATCTATCTATCTATCTATCTATCTATCTATCTATCTATCTATCTATCTATCTATCTATCTATCTATCGCCCTCTCTATCTATCTATCTATCTATCTATCTATCTATCTATCTATCTATCTATCTATCGCCCTCTCTCTTGGTCTATCTATCTATCTATCTATCTATCTATCTATCTGTCTATCTATCTATCTATCTATCTATCTATCTATCTATCTATCTATCTATCTATCTATCGCCCTCTCTCTTGATCTATCTATCTATCTATCGCCCTCTCTCTTGATCTATCTATCTATCTATCGCCCTCTCTCTTGATCTATCTATCTATCTATCGCCCTCTCTCTTGATCTATCTATCTATCTATCGCCCTCTCTCTTGGTCTATCTATCTATCTATCTATCTATCTATCTATCTATCTATCTATCTATCTATCTATCTATCTATCTATCTATCGCCCTCTCTCTTGATCTATCTATCTATCTATCTATCTATCTATCTATCTATCTATCTATCTATCTATCTATCTATCGCATTCTCTCTTGGTCTATCTATCTATCTATCTATCTATCTATCTATCTATCTATCTATCTATCTATCGCCCTGTCTCTTGATCTATCTTCTGCTGCTTTTTAAATTATGCTCAATCCAGGGTAGCCAATCAGAACAAAGATAATTAATGTTGATTTATTTGTGCTGTTCCAGGATGTTGGCACTTGACTGGAGCCCTGTAGCTGGAGACGGGTGGGTTCTCTGGTGGGTGTAGATAGTAAATAGATTGGGTATATTTGTGCTGTAGACATTGTGACGCCTGGTTCCATTGATCACCACTGTAAGAAATCTGAATGGAGTTTCCGTTTAAAGGCACAGTAACAACAACGCTCGTTGAATTCTAAGAGATGTGTTTACGTATGGTAAGTCAATCCATGCGAACAGAGGAGCAAGGACACAATTCCAGAAGATAGGTGGGATAAGGAAGCTCACGGCGTGAACATGAACACACCCCTGTCCACCTGTTAAGATGTATGTATTTACTGAAGGTCACGCCGTGGCCTCCATGAACCGATCTATGATTAGAGTTCATAATTCATCTTGAAAGAGGAAGCTGAGCCGAGCGCTGTCCATGACAAGGCAACGTAATAGGGTCTCACTCCGAGGCCAATCATGTGAGTGAGCCTGTAGTGATTGTACATGACGTGAGGGTGAACTACGGCGCACTCCTTTAGCTCTATAGATAGCCCGCTCGGAGGACAGTGCTTCTTCTCTCTGTACTCAAGCACTTCGCAAAGTGGCAGAAATCCGACGCTTGCGCTCTATTTCCAGCGGCTGAGTCACGGCCTCCTGCCGGGGAGCTGATGGCAAGTGCTGATGGGCTTCGAAACGTGTCTGTAGTAAAGCTGGGGCTGGATTTAGGGTGCTTGAAGATGGGTTAGACCCTCGGTGAGGTCACAGCTTGAAAGCTCGGCCCATTTACCCCAAGCTTCAGCCAGCCTCCTCCTCGCAGCGGGAGCAAACATGAGAAGATCACGCATAGTGGAGCATGAAATGACCGTATGGCGGCAGCTCGTGTAAGCCCTTGATGGACTTTACACGGAATCTTTCTGTGCTTGGAGGCGGTGAATGTGTAGATACTAATAAAGGAAGTGTATTTAATGGTTAGTATTAGTTATTAGTTAGTATTTCCTAGATAGATATTTAGATATTTTATTCAGATATATTGGAATCCATGGATTTCAAACATATGACGTATGTAAGTAAGCATGTATGGAATGTTTTGTACATACCAGCAAACTTGTTAGAAGCTGTCATATATATATTTATATATAGTCGCTGTCCAAAGAAAAACATGTCTATTTTTGTCGATTTCTATTTTTCTACATCAATTAAATGCAGCAGCTGCCGTTTACACTGTGTGCAAAGTTCATGATAAATGGACCAATAGAAATGCTTTAAAATAGCTTAGAAATAATTCTGGTTCCATTGACTTCCATTAAAAGTGAAGACAGTTTTTGGCCTCTCCTGTAAAGTTTTATATATATATATATATATATATATATATATATATATATATATATATATATATATATATATATATATATATATATATATATATGCACATATGACAGAAAAGTACTATCTTGTGCATCAAACATATTGCTTATATATATATATATACTCAGATCTGCTAGTTTCATGTCATATAATACAGATAAGCTTTTAATTGCATGTAAATTGCTGATGTATAATTATTTTGTATTATTATTAGACAGATGTAATAGACATACATCAGACATACAGTATATACCTGATCCATATATTATGTATATAATAAATCTGATGCTTTATGAGTTATGCTATTTAAAAGCCAGTTTGATGTTGAAATGAGTTACATTTCCAGCACGTGCTGGTCCTCTCGTTAATTAGTACTATCCGCCGTGGCGAGCACGCGAGCACTATCCCTAAGCGAGAGCGACAGCCGGAGAAGCGCGCGACGCGCTCACCAGCCATCCACGCGCAAAAGCGCACGTTCCCTTTTGGGACCGTTAAAAAAACCACGGCGCTCGCGCTCGCGCTCTCGCTCGCAGAACTTCAAACGCCGTCCACGGAGAGCAAGAATTCAAAGCATTTGGTGTGTGACGCTTACTTCTCCTCCTCGAGCTGCTGCTGGTACTGCTCGTACTCCTCCTGGGTCATCCCCTTCGCGGCGGCGTCGCCTTTCTCCCCCTCGGCTTTCTCCTCCGTCAAGCCGCCGGTCAGGTCCTTCAGCTGACCCCCGATCATGTGCTTCACCATGAAAGCCATCGCGGCGAGCCGACTTCTCCGTACGCGCGGAAGGGCTGTCCGGTCGTCCCGGTCAGAAGCGACGCGAACTCGGCGCGAAAGTTACAGCAGTGTCCAGCAAACGGCTCTCCTTCGCGGTGAGGAGCTGAGGAGCAAGGCTGGGGCAGCTCCTCCTAAGTCAACGCGTTCAGCACCGAGGACAGCTCCGCTCCGTCACAGCGCGCCGCTTCAGCACCGCCGCCGGTGGACAGCTCCGCTCGCTCCGCCAGCTCGGCGCGCAGTAGTCCGATCGGGTCGCAGCGCCTCGACTCGTAAACTCAACAGCGACCATGTGACCGCGTCTTATATACCGAGCCAGGTGTTCGCCTGTGGGTGGTCATCAGCGAGGAGGGGATGCGTATATCACGTGCGCGCTACGTGTATGAGCAAGACGAACCAATCACTCCGCTGGAACGGGCGACAAAGTGGCACGAGCGAAACGAGTGGACACGCTGGGGACATACCAGCAGCCACTGAAAAGCGAACTGCATCGTAATTAAATGGCTAACATCCCAACAAAGTCCGTGCTGGAGAGTGTGCTATACTTATTTCTCTTTAAAGGGCAACTCCACCAGGTTTTCAGAATTTCTGTGTAAGATGAAGTCATTTAGAGTGATCTGGTGTGAAAATCTCCATTCTAGAGTATGTACTGTATTATAGTACAGTTTAGGGGTTTACATCTTGGGCAGTAGTACTTTCTTTTAATGGGGTTTTCTCTTTAAAGGGAAATTCCACCAGGTTTTCAGAATTTCAGTGTAATTTAAAGGTTAAGATGAAGTCATTTAGAGTGATCTGGCGTGAAAATCTCCGTTCTAGAGAATTTACTGTACTATATTACAGTTTAGGGGGTTATTTCTTGGGCAGTAGTATTTTCTCCTAATGTGGTTTTCCCTTTAAAGGGAAGCTCCACCAGGTTTTCAGAATTTCATTGTAATTTAAAGGTTAATATGAAGTCATTTGGAGTGATCTGGTGTGAAAATCTCCATTCTAGAGTATGTACTGTACTATACTAGAGTTTAGGGGTTTACATCTTGGGCAGTAGTACTTTCTTTTAATGGGGTTTTCTCTTTAAAGGGAAATTCCACCAGGTTTTCAGAATTTCAATGTAATTTAAAGGTTAAGATGAAGTCATTTAGAGTGATCTGGCGTGAAAATCTCCATTCTAGAGAATGTACTGTACTATACTAGAGTTTAGGGGGTTTACATCTTGGGCAGTAGTACTTTCTTTTAATGGGGTTTTATCTTTAAAGGGAAATTCCACTAGGTTTTCAGAATTTCAGTGTCATTTACAGGTTAAGAAGTCAATCAGAGTGGTCTGATGTAAAAGAGCCCTGTTCTAGAGAATTTACTATATTAAGCTACATATCTTGGGTAGTAGTACTTGCTCCTTATAGTTTGCTCTTTAAAGGGAAATTCCTCCAGGTTTTCAGAATTTCAGTGTAATTTAAAGGTTAAGATGAAGTCATTTGGAGTGATCTGGTGTGAGAATCTCCATTCTAGAGTATGTACTGTACTATATTACAGTTTAGTAGTTATATCTTGGGCAGTAGTATTTTCTCTTAAAAGGGTAATTCCACCAAGTTTTTAGAATTTCAGTGTCATTTACAGGTTATGACGTAAAGATCAGAGTGGTCTGATGTAAAAGTTCTGGGGAACGTACTGTACTAGGCCACAGTTTAGGGGTTATATCTTGGGCAGTAGTACTTGCTCCTTATAGTTTGCTCTTTAAAGGGAAACTCCACCAGGTTTTCCAAATTTTTGTATAATATAAAGGTTAAGATGTAAAGTCAATCAGAGTGTTCTGATTTAAAAGAGCCCTGTTCTAGAGAATGTACTGTATTATATTACAATTTATGGGTTATTTCTTGGGCAGTAGTATTTTCTATTAATGGGGTTTTCTCTTTAAAGGGAAATTCCACCAGGTTTTCAGAATTTCAGTGTCACGAATTTCAGACGTCACGTCTATCACTGTAAAGAAATGTAACCTTTTCATTTAACCCTTCAGTGCAGATCATATCTTGAGCTCCAGTTTGAAGAACAAAGTGTAGTTCCAGATTTCTCCTGGACGCCCCAGACATTGTATGAATGTGTTCAGCTCCTTCAGCAGCAATCTTGATTTAGCTTAATGAAGTACTGAGCAGTCAAAGCAGGTATTAGATGAGAACTGTAAATAATACTGGGTTGTTTCCACAAGGGGAAGCTTGGAAAGGGTTAAATAAACACACTGACGTATGTAAAAGTACTACTTACTGTATTAATACTGTTTAATATTTAATAATAAAGTGTTTTGCTGAGTAAATAAAAGCTCCCCAGCACTGAGTCTCTATAAAAAAAGCTTGCTGTGTTTTCGGATAGTAAATAAAATAGCTATACTTGTGTTGTAGACATGATGACCCCGCCCACCGGTGACCCCTGGTTGTGTTCCAGACATGGTGACCCCCTGGTTTCCATCACCACCATCACTGTAAAGGGTCCCTACAGTGAATCATTTCACATCAAATTGTTAAATGAGTCATTAGTGATGAAATTATATAGAAATTAAAATTTTAAAAGCTCCCCTTTTTAACATACCTCATAACACCATAACTCGGGTAACACCAGACTGTGACACTTGTTACTCGACCCCTTTATAAACGCTTGTGGTGCCCCCTCTGAAGGACCTGCTGCAGGGCTTCTTACGTTGTGAGCGTACACACGCATGACCCGCCCGTGGAAAGTGGCTCCCTGCTTATTTCAGCGCGGGCAGCGCCCACGACGTCGAGCTGCTGACGATTAAATTGCAGCCGTGCGAGGTTTGAGTTGAAGGGGAGACAGCTGCGGTCCACACAGGAAACTAAACCCGTGCGCTTGCGGAGGAATAACGAGCTGTCTGAAGTGGGACTAAGTCGGAGAGGACGGGATAATAGAACGCTTCTCAGACGTCCATGAAGGGCAAGCATGTGTATTTAACCATGTGTATATATACGCATCTACCCACTCACACGCTCAGCAAAGGGGCTTTTGGGAAGTTTGCTGCTCAGTCTTTGAAGGATTTGCCGAGTTACAGCACAGCGTAAGAACCTGGTCATTGGATTTCGTCCACTTAACATACGCCAGAGCGGTCAAGACAGAAATCTGTGGCAATTCTAAAAGTTCTGTATGTGTAAAGGGTTAAGTAAAGTCATTTGGAGTGGTTTGGGGTGAATCGCTTCACTCTAGAGAAACTTGTGGCGTCAGAATTGTTTACAGTGGTGGTGAATGGAACCAGACGTCCACCTTTACAAGCTTAAAGCACAATGGCTATTAACACATAAGAGTTTTGGCATAAAACTCATTTTTTGAGGTGGAGGGACACATGCAGGGTGCTGTGAGGCAAAATAGTCCCTAAAGAACATGTAAAAACAAACCAGGAGGATGGAATTCTTTCTACAGGGCCATTTTCCAACCTTTCTTCCTCCCTTAGACTCCTTTCGTTACTGTGTCTTTAAGATAAATGAGCTCTGTTTTGATTGGCTGCCCTGCCTTATTCGGGAAAGCACCCAGAGCTTCTTCAGAACTATTCACCGTATTTGGCCACACCCACTTTCAAGCGTGTGTTTCTTCCGCCTTTGTGTTAGAACTTCCACTCAGCTAACCAAAATGAATACAGTTAGATGGGAGGAGACCAGAGAGACAGTAAGAAGTTCTAATGGGACACCACTGTCTCCTCCGAGGTTAATAACACAGTGGGTGGGTGATATGAGAAGGTGGTCTGAGGTTAATAACACAGTGGGTGGGTGATATGAGAAGGTGGTCTCAGGTTAATAACACAGTGGGTGGGTGATATGAGAAGGTGGTCTGAGGTTAATAACACAGTGAGTGGATGATATGAGAAGGTGGTCTGAGGTTACTTATGGAGACATGTTTAATTACTCTGTACTCTCGGAAGGTGTAGACGGTTCAGTAATGAAAAACTATAAAAGTACTGAAGCGTATCAGTACCTGCACAGTGGGAAGGTGGGCGTGTCCTCCTACACACAGACGGTGAGTTTATATTTCTGAAAGCCGGTTAAACCCAAGTCCAGCCAGCTGCCCGAGCCCCTCTGCGTGGGTGTTAGTTACAGTCCAGATAGCCTAGCGTGGTGGACACTGATCAGAAAACTGTTACTGAACTGATAGACTCACCAGCACCCGACACGTCTGCTTCCTCGGAGCTTCATAAGCGAGACATTTCTCTGGATAAGGAAGCTCTGGTGCTGGTTCTCCTCCACAGAATGGTAAGAGCAGACGTACGGAGGTTTGGGTGGATGTTTTAAATTTAGAGCTTCAGTCATAGACGCAGGTCCTCTTCTTTGGAAGGCGGCCCCCCAACACTCTGATCTTTATGTGCTGTGTTTGTAACTCTGTTGTTCAAGACAAGTTTTCATCTTCTTCCAATTACTGACTCCCTCTAACTGAACATGTTATGCTAGTCGTTTTATATGTTTATTGTTGTTTTGCTTGTAATCAGTATCAACGTATTTGCGGTCGCACCATAAGTTCTAACACAAAGTAAACAAAGATGCCCACCCGCCCAGTGTTGTCATGGAAAATAGCATGAATAAGTGGGTGGAGCTAAACTGCTGTAGGCTAATTAGGTGCATAGGTGTAAATGAGTTGGTACCTGTGTCAGCGTCCATATATGGACTGTATGGAGGGTAAATATTGAAAGTTTAATAATGCTTACATACTACTTCAGACGTTGCGCTGTAGGTCAAAATAGTGCCCAAAGAAAATATGCAAACAAATCAGAGTAATGGACAGTAAATTTTAAAAGACTAGTCATGCAGACTGCTTCTACACACATTAGAGAAAGAGTGGGTCTCTCTCAGGAGCTCAGTGGACTCCAATGTGGTACCAGGATAGGACGCCACCTGTGTAACAAGTCCAGTCGTGAAGTTTCCTCACTACTAAATATTCCACAGTGGACTGTCAGTGGTCAGTGGAAGTGATTGGGAACGACAGCAACTCAGTAAAATGTGTCAGCGGATGCTGAGGTTGCGACCCTTTCTACAGAGTCAATCACTACGGACCTCCAAACTTCATGTGGCCCTCAGATCAGCTCAAGATCAGAGCGTAGAGAGCTTCATTGAATGGGTCTCCATGGCTGAGCAGCTGCATCCAAGCCTTACATCACCAAGCGCAATGTAGAGCATCAGATACACGTCAGTAAAGCACGGCACCACTGGACTCTAGAGCAGTGGAGACGTGTTCTCTGGAGTGACGAGTCAACTGAACTGTCCTGACCTCAACCTGATAGAACACCTTTGGGATGAACTAGAGCGGAGACTGCGAGCCAGACCTTCTCGTCCAACATCAGCATCTGACCTCACTAATGTTCTTCTGGAACACTCTCCTAAATCGTGTGGAGAGCCTTCCCAGAAGAGCTGAAGCTGTTACAGCTGCAAAGGTTGGGCCGACATCATATTAAACCCTATGGATTAAGAATGGGACGTCACTCCCATCAAGTTCGTATGCGTGTGAAGACAGAGGAGCGAATACTATTGGCAACACAGTGCATCTGCAAAATGTCATGAAATCAGGACAAACATGAAGGCAGGATGCTCTCTAGATATATGATGTCACCATAACCTCGAGCAATCGCAGAAGCCGTCAATCATGGCTGTGCGGTCAGACGGCATCCCATGATGACCATTTTACAGCACGATCAAATGCGTGCGGTCAGGCTGGGCTATATATACGCGAGACCTCAGCATGACGCACGTCTGGACGATCACATGCAAATTCCTTATAATAAAACCTTATATAATGCCAACGCAGGAGTGCCCCCCTCCCTTCACCCCACCCCCACCCCAGCACATGCGACCGACTGAGGCCACAGCTGTTTCTGTCGCTGCCCGGCTTCGCAAATATGTCACTGTGGAATGTGCTCGCTGGGAGTTTGTTGTTGTTTGTCCTCACGTCTCTTTCTGTTTGTGGATGAATGAGGTTAGTGGGGCGCAGACAGACAGTCAAACAGCCGTTTAGCGACGGAGCCACACAACATTACCTGGACCTGCGGTTTAGCCCGATTGAAAGCAATGAACGTAGACCGTCGTGCAAGAAGGAACACTTCATCACTCCTCCACCGAATGTCCCTCGTGTCTCTGATTTGATATATTCATAATGAAAGTTATGGTACTGTTCAAAAGGTTTTGGCACTTGGGGACCAGTGTTAATTTCGTTAACGAACTATTTTCGTCATAGTTTTCGTCAACGAACCTTTTTTTCATGACGAGAACGAGACGATAACTAACTAAAATCTACAGAAAGGATAAAAACCATGACGAAATTGATTGACACTTTAGTCAACGAATAAAAACGAGACGAATATGTTTGGCAGGGACGACATCCAATCAGAACTGATTTAGTTTTGTGAAAGGCAGGGACAAGTTAGGAAAACATCCAATCAGAACTACTTCGGCGTATGTGGAGAGGCGGGACAAGTTAGGAAAACATCCAATCAGAACTACTTCGGCGTATATGGAGAGGCGGGACAAGCCGAGTAGCCGTCAATCAAACGCTCACTTACACAAATTTGGTCTAAACCCGGGAAGACCATACGAGTCTGTGACCTGTCGTTACTCATGATGGAAATAAGTTATCTAGACGGTGTCGGCAGAGAGAAAGAGAGTTTAGAGTTTGTGTTTAGAGAAAATCACCACCGCGCTGGACATCAGTCCTCCAGCACCACCGTTAGCTAGCTTTGCCGCTGCTAACGCTAGTTTAGCCTTGCTTAATCCTAGTCCTGAAAGCACACTGTCCTGTACAGTTTAGAGCGTGTCCTGCTGTAAACGCTGTATTAACTCAGTAAGGTGGTGTTAAAGATCAGATTAGTTGGATCAGGTATGTGGGAAGCAGGTGAAATGCTATATGTGCAGGTATCAGAGTCGGGAGACTAGCTAGCAAACTCCAACCATCTGCGTTTGATGATCGTGTCCCAAATCTCTCCGAACATGAAAAGTGCACAAAACAGATTAGCTAGTTTTATTTACAATAATTAATGTCTCTAGTAAACACTGTGACCTGGAGATGTGGCAGTTTTTCATTTATTGATTTACTGTTATGCCAAAATTTATTTGAATTGCACAATTAAAAATATTTTCAAAGCAAAAAGTGATAAATGCAATTAATGTAGATTAGTTAACCACAGATCATGCAATTTAATTAGATTGACAGCACTAGTAACAACTATTAAATAAATTAGTGATAAATAAAAAAGTGATACAAGGATAAAATAACAGTTTTCCCTATTTACTTTGAAGTTACGGAAGACCTCAGATATTGTTTGTTAAACTGTTTGTGTGTGTATTGGTCTTTCAAACATAAATAATATTCCATAACTGGCTAATAAATGTTTCATTTCGTATATATATATATATATATATCTTTATATATGTATATAAAGTATAAAGTATATATAATGACATTTTACACCCTTTATATTTTAGTCGACTGAATCGACTGTAGATTTAGTCTAGACTATATTCTTATGTTAATTAGTCGACTAAAACTAGACTAAAACTAAAAACAATTCAGATGACTAAATTATGACTAAAACTAAGTGACGTTTTAGTCAAAAGACTATGACTAAGACTAAATCAAAATTACCACTGTTGGGGACAGTAAAAGGTATAGAATGACAACAATGAAATTCATTAAACTAAGATGAAATACGCATTCCTCAATATTTTTAAAATCATTAGCTAGCTATGGTATCCCATAACACCTTCTAACCTAGTTCCATAAAATTGCACAGATAAAAGCTAACAGCTAACAAATCATTAAGCTTTAGCTAATATAACTTATACTTACTTCATTCCACACTGAAGTCAGAGAGAGTAATAGAAGAGTAAAAGAAGAGTAACAGTCGAAAATATAAAGTTCTGTATGTGAAACCTGTTTCTTTTAATAAACAACGGAGCTAGCTAGCTCACCTAGCTACGTGTAGGCTAACATATAGCCGCCAGTTATCCCACAACGTCCGTGTCCCTCGATATAAAGCTCAAAAACATTAGTATATTCTGTAGTACATAAAGGCTGACGGTGGTTTGAAGAAAGTGTGGATCAGAAATAGTTTGATGTTTATGGGTATTTCATTACTGTACCCCCGTTAGCCTCCTAGCTTTGGTGTAAAATTAAAAAGCTAGCTGGCTAGCTAACTTAACTAGCTAACTGTAGGTTAGTTAGCTTGACGGACGACTGTATTTGCGATAAAGAGAAAAACATTTGGTTGTGTGGTATTGTTATCTTAGCTAACTGTTATCTTTTCATAATTTACGTGAGATTTTACCTCAATTCTTGAGGGGAAAATAACCAAACTACCGCGTTTTCGTTCGGCCGTCATCTTCCTGAGGAAGCCTCTTCCAGCGGGAGGGAAGCGGTGTAGGTGCGAAACAGACGTCCAGGTACGTGCAGGAAGCAGCCTTGTGGTCTGAGGAATGGTTTCCGTGGCATCCTCTGGACCCACTCATCCATGTGGAAGACACTCACAACTGATTTGGGTCTGAATCCATCCTTGCAGACCACATACTCCATACATGCTGATTGTCTTCTCTGGAGAGGATGGGATCTTCCAGCAAGACAATGCGACACGCCACACGGCTAGAAGTGTCCCACATTGGTTGGAAGTCTAATTAAGCATCAGTGGGACCACCTGGATGGTGGCATTGGCTCTATGGACCTTCCTTCACGCTCCCTTCAGCAGCTGTGGGTTGCACTGTAGTCAACATGGCTCCAGATACCTGTTACAGCCTACCAGGAGCTTATTGAGTGTCCCAGTCCATCTAGCTGCTGATTGATGACCCACAGCGCATAGGAAGCAGCCTTATGGTCTGAGGAATGGTTTCCGTGGCATCCTCTGGACCCACACATCCATGTGGAAGACACTCTCAACTGATGTGGGTCTTAATCCATCCTTGCAGGTCACGTACTCCATCCATGCTGATTGTCTTCTCTGGAGAGGATGGGATCTTCCAGCAAGACAATGTGACATGCAACACGGCTAGAAGTGTCCCACATTGGTTGGAAGAGCTGACCAAGACTTCCAAGTAGTCTCCTGGACCCCTAATTCCCAAGACTTGAAGACTAACCAAGCATCTGTGGGACCTGTGGGGGTAAGGTAGTTACCCAGGTGGGGAATCAAACCCCAGTCTACAGCAAGGAGGGCAGCAATGTAACCCACTACACTGTACTATACCAACAATCTTGACCAGGTTGTGATATTAATGTCCTGAGTATGTCCTGGAAGAAATAAAGAGAGCTATCTGCACTCATTCTGGGCACCAAACCTAAGCACACCATCGTCAGCAGACCTCATGCGGAGCTAATAACTGGGAAGGGGGTCCCACTTATTGTCAGTCCGTCATCAGGTCCATTAGAGATGCGAGTGTGACAGTAAGACAGAGAGGGACTATTCTAAACTAAGCAGAACAGACAGCTCTTTAGGCAGTGACAGGCCACGCGGTGATGGAGCCGGTTTGTCACGAGGTGCTGAAAAGGAGAAAACAGTGGCCACTTAACCGGCGCTGACGGTGGTCATCTGCGGCAGTGAAGAATTAATTGACAGTAATCGCCGATACCCCCACCATTTCATCCGGAGCGGCTTCTCACCAGCACCTAACGTGTCTTTGTGTTTTGTGGCCGTCCTCCACACAACGGAAACAAATCAGTGGTTTAATTAACACCCCCAGCGTGATAACAATCTCCAGGGTGTCCGGTGTAGCTTCATTCAAAAAACCTAGCCATGCGGATGAAGCTGGGCAAGCAGTGGCGTACGCACGTGTCGGACCAGCTGCAGTTTTTCACCATGCTGATATTTATCTTGAATCAACATCCTGTTTTCAATGCTGAATAACCCACCAAATATTAATATCATTTTATTACTGGAAGCTATCTGACAAATTAGTTACTGAAGCCCTTTCAGTCAGTCAGACTACAGGGTTCAACTCACTCCAGATGTTTGCGATTGGCCAGGACACATTTCATTTTTAGCATATTGTTCCCCAGTTTGGTCACGTCCACTCCCACCAGCTAGCCAGGTCTCCTCATCACACAGTACTATTGATACTAGGAGTGCTGCCTAAGCAACGACATGGAACATCTCAACATGCTTGGAGGAGAACATTAACAACGGCTGGCCACATTGGATAACATTGTATTGGGAGGGCCCTACCAGAGAACAGTGTTATGCTCACTTCGATTCCCAGTAAATGCTTAGACAGTTTGGCCCTATATGAAGCCCCAGGTTCATGTTTGGAGCCCAAATTTGGCTAATTATTTCCAGGGCTGAAACATGCAGTGTTGAGTGAGCAGTTGATTGGACTTCATGGGCTGGACAGAAGGTCCTAAATCTCAGATTTGGTCATGTCCACTGCCACCAGCTAGCCAGGTCTGTTCATCTCACAGTGCTACTAATACTAAGATGGTGAACGTAGCACCACTGAGTGCTGCTTAAGCAACTACAAGAAACAGCTCAACATGCTTGGAGGAGAACATTAACTAACGCATGGCCACATTGGCTAACACTGTATTGGGAGGGCCCTACCAGAGAACACTGTTATACTCTGGCAGTGTTGAGTGAGCTGTTGGTTTAGACTTCATGGGCTGGACAGAAGGCCTTAAATCTCAGATTAAGATTCTAGATATGGCAGAAAATGCAAGTTGTAGTCTAACCAAGTCAGACTACAGGGTTCCACTCACTCCAGATGTAGCTGATTGGCTGGGACGCATTTCATTTTTTGCCATTTTTGCCCAGTTTGGTCATGTCCACTCCCACCAGCTAGCCAGGTCTCCACATCACATCATACGACTAATACTAGGAGGGTGAATGTAGCACCTCCGAGTGCTGCTTAAACAACAAGAAACAGATCAACATGCTTGGAGGAGAACATTAACAACGGCTGGCCACATTGTATAACGTTGTATTGGGAGGGCCCTACCAGAGAACATTGTTATGCTCACTTCGATTCCCAGTAAATGCTTAGACAGTTTGGCCCTATATGAAGCCCCAGGTTCATGTTTGGAGCCCAAATTTGGCTAATTATTTCCAGGGCTGAAACAGGCAGTGTTGAGTGAGCAGTTGATTTGGACTTCATGGGCTGGACAGAAGGTCCTAAATCTCAGATTAGGACTTTTCCAGTTTGGTCATGTCCACTCCCACCAGCTAGCCAGGTCTGTTCATCTCACAGTACTACTAATACTAAGATGGTGAACGTAGCACCACTGAGTGCTGCTTAAGCAACTACAAGAAACAGCTCAACATGCTTGGAGGAGAACATTAACTAACGCATGGCCACATTGGCTAACACTGTATTGGGAGGGCCCTACCAGAGAACACTGTTATACTCTGGCAGTGTTGAGTGAGCTGTTGGTTTAGACTTCATGGGCTGGACAGAAGGCCTTAAATCTCAGATTAGGATTCTAGATATGGCAGAAAATGCAAGTTGTAGTCTAACCAAGTCAGACTACAGGGTTCAACTCACTCCAGATGTAGCCGATTGGCCATTTTTGCCCAGTTTGGCCACGTCCACTCCCACCCGCTAGCCAGGTCTCCTCATCACATAGTACTACTAATACTAGGAGGGTGAACGTAGCACCTCCGAGTGCTGCTTACGCAACAACAAGAAACAGCTCAACACACTTGGAGGAGAGCATTAACTAATGCATGGCCATGTTGGCTACCACTGTATTGGGAGGGCTGTTGTGCCCATCTAGAGAACATTGCAAATTATACTCTCTTAGATTCCCAATCAATGCTTATAGAGTTTGGCCCCATATGAAGCCCCAGGTTCATGTTTGGAGCCCAAATTTGGCTAATTATTTCCAGTGCTGAAACAGGCAGCGTTGAACGAGCAGTTGGTTTGGACTTTATGGGCTGGACAGAAGGCCTTAAATCTCAGATTAGGATTCTAGATATGGCAGCAAATACAAGTTATAGTATTACCGAGTTTAAGTAAAACAGATACGTACAAGGACACATATCCTAATGTCTATTACAAAGTTGTCTCAAGAATGTCTCAAACACATGACCATTTGAGGTTACAGGAAATGATATCGTTGTTGTCTAAAGACAAACAGCAGCTGTTTTTTACATTGACATTGAATTCACAATCAATGGACCAATAGAAATGGTTCAAAATAGACTCAAATTTCTGGTTCCATTGACTTCCATTGACTGTTAAGAGAGAAAGTTAAGAAAAGTTGTTTTTCTTTGGCCAGCGACAATGTACAATGTCTTGTATATATACATATACATATATACACATAATATATCCCATATCTGATGATGATTTTCCCCTGAAATGTTACACACCGCTCCTTTAAGGCTTATTATTCAGTATTACTATGAATTATTCAGTCACTACCATGAAGCCAATGGGCAATGTGTTCTGTACTCATGAGGAGGAGGAAGTGAAGCGTGGACCCTCACATAGATGCTAAAGATTTAAATCTGCAGCCAAGATTTGCAGCAAAGCCAGATTCTAGCACTACAGCAGTAAACTGAATTCTAACAATCGCTCTAATATTAATAATGAAGTCCTCCTGGCTGAATGGAGAGCATCAGTCGTGAACGATAGCCGTGATGTTGTTGTTGTGCATTCTGAGCCGTGCGAGGGGGGAAAAAAGTGCATCGTGCCGGAACGGCCCACACCTTCACCACCACTGCCGGAGGACGGATCTGTCTCCATGGCGATGCCCATTAATTACCTGTGAGTGCATTCCACATCATGAAAAGCGGCATAAGGTGGATTACGCAACCCAGCACAAGACTGGTCCGCACTAGTCTTCCATGAGCTCATCCTCTCTCTCCCCTCTTTCTTTCTTCCTCTCCTCAATCCTCTTTCTACCCCCCCACCCCATTTCATCCAACCCTTCATCATCTTCTTCCCTTTGCTTTTCTTCATCTTACACACACTCTCTCTCTCTTTCTCTCTCTCGCTCTTTTCTTCCTTCTCCCCTCTAACTCTCTCCCTCTCTCTCTCTTTCTCTCTCTCTATCTCTCTCTCTCCCTCTCTCTCTCTCTCTCTTTCTCTCTCTCTCGCTCTTTTCTTCCTTCTCCCCTCTAACTCTCTCTCTCTCTCTCTCTCTGTTTTGGCCTGAGAGAAAAGAAAGAGGGAGAAAAGCGCACAATAGGTTAGTGCCGGCCGTGGCTAAATGGGATGCGAAAAGCGGAAAATTCTCTTTCCGGCGACTTCCTGCAAACAATCGATGGGGAGGCTGAACAAGTGGAGTGAAGGAGGAAACGGCGTTAGATGGAGAAAGAAAAAAAACAGGGTGGTGTTGGGACAGTGTGTGTACGTGTGCTAGTTTTAGTACTTCGGAGGAAAAGCAGCAAAAAAAATATTATTATTATTATTATTATTATTATTATTATTATTATTATATTTGTATGCATACTCTTTCCTCTTCTTTTGATACTGTATGTATATTTAAGAATTATTTATTTTATTAATTAACACCTATATATGTATTTACTTTGATACTTTGATTTTTGTTTTATATATGTACGTGTATACATTTAACAATTAGTATTTAATTAATTAATATATTCTTTATGTATATTTATTTATTTATTTATACTATGAATGCTTTGACAATACAACTATGTGAATTTGTCATGTCAATAAAGCAAATTAAACTTGAGAGAGAGAGAGGGATAGAGAGAGAGAGAGAGAGAGAGAGAGAGAGAGAGAGAGGGAAAGAGAGGGGGAGAGATATAGATAGAGAGATAGAGATAGAGAGAGAAAGAGGGGGAAAGAGGGGGTATATATATATATATATATATATATATATATATATATATATATATATATATATAGAGAGAGAGAGAGAGAGAGAGAGAGAGAGAGAGAGAGAGAAAGACAGAGAGGGAGAGAGAGGGGGGAGATATAGATAGAGAGAGAGAGACAGAGAGAGAGGGGGGGGATTAACAGTATTTAGTAATGTAGTAAAGTGATCATGTTAGTTGTGCAGTTAGAGAAACTTTCTGAGTCAGATCTGTTCACAGTGGAGGTGAATGGAACCAGATGTCCACCTTTAAAAGCTCCCTCACAGGAAGTAATACGTGTAATCGCTGTCTGATGTCTGAGAGGTTGGCAGGTTGGAGAGAAAGTTTAGATGATGTGGCGACTCGTGTGGAGTGGTGGGTGAAACATTCAGTGTGAGTTCACTGTTCACTGGGATTCAGTAGATATAAACATATATAATCATTCTGAGTGGGTTTGGTGTGAAATGGCTCAGGTGGTGTTTACGGTGGTGGTGATGGGAACCAGGGGTCTCCATGTATACAACACAAATATAGTCACTTTATTTCAAACCCACCTGTGAACCTAGACCTACTCCAGCAATAGTCCTACAGACAAGGATACTTCTTTTTTCTGTGTATGGAGCATTTCACATCTGACCACAGTGAATAATAATAATAATGATAATAATAATATTAATAATAGTCTTTATTTAAATAGAACACTTTTCAAATCAGCGGCAGCTCAAAGTGCTATACAGACAGTATTTCCTCAGTAATAACATAAACCTAATTAGCAGAAGAAAAGTTCAATTTTATATGTACTAAGATGTTAAAGTTTTAATTAAGATCTGAGTTACAGAGAGACGTTATTAACCGTGTAGTAAAAGTGACTCTGAGCTTGAGTGTCTAATAGAAGCTGAACTGAGCTCCACAGTTTAGAAGCAGAAGAGCTGAAAGAGTCTCTCCAGGTTCTCTGTATGTTACTGAAGGTGTTTTTACAGAAGGTCAGTATCTGCAAATCTAAGATCAGCAGCTGGAACAGAAACAGAGAGACGTTCTGTGATGTAGCAGGTTCTAGATTATTTAGAGTTTTATAGACGAGTACAGAAGTTTAAAGTCTGGTCTAAAAGATACAGGTAGTCAGTGCAGCTCTTTAAAACAGGACTGATCTGAGATCTGTTTAATGTTTGCTAGAATCTGGGCTGCTGCTTTCAGGACCAGCTGGACTGTTTTCTTAGGAACTCCAGTAAGAGACCATTACAGTGATGAACTCTGACCATTACAGTGATCAACTCTGACCATTACAGTGATCAACTCTGAACATTACAGTGATCAACTCTGACCATTACAGTGATGAACTCTGACCATTACAGTGATCAACTCTGACTATTACAGCGATCAACTCTGACTATTACAGTGATCAACTCTGACCAATACAGCGATCAACTCTGACCATTACAGTCACCAACCCTGACCATTACAGTGATCAACTCTGACCATTACAGCGATCAACTCTGACCATTACAGTGATCAACTCTGACCATTACAGCGATCAACTCTGACCATTACAGTGATCAACTCTGACTATTACAGTGATCAACTCTGATCATTACAGTGATCAACTCTGACTATTACAGTGATCAACTCTGACCATTACACTGATCAACTCTGAACATTACAGTGATCAATTCTGACCATTACAGTGATCAACTCTGACCATTACAGCGATCAACTCTGACCATTACAGTGATCAACTCTGACCATTACAGCGATCAACTCTGACCATTACAGCGATCAACTCTGACTATTACAGTGATCAACTCTGACCATTACAGCGATCAACTCTGACCATTACAGCGATCAACTCTGACCATTACAGTGATCAACTCTGACCATTACAGCGATCAACTCTGACCATTACAGCGATCAACTCTGACCATTACAGTGATCAACTCTGACTATTACAGTGATCAACTCTGATCATTACAGTGATCAACTCTGACCATTACACTGATCAACTCTGAACATTACAGTGATCAACTCTGACCATTACAGTGATCAACTCTGACTATTACAGTGACCAACTCTGACCATTACAGTGATCGACTCTGAACATTACAGTGATCAACTCTGACCATTACAGTGATCAACTCTGACCATTACAGCGATCAACTCTGACCATTACAGTGATCAACTCTGACCATTACAGCGATCAACTCTGACCATTACAGTGATCAACTCTGACTATTACAGTGATCAACTCTGATCATTACAGTGATCAACTCTGACCATTACACTGATCAACTCTGAACATTACAGTGATCAACTCTGACCATTGCAGTGATCAACTCTGACCATTACAGTGATCAACTCTGACTATTACAGTGACCAACTCTGACCATTACAGTGATCGACTCTGAACATTACAGTGATCAACTCTGACCATTACAGTGATCAACTCTGACCATTACAGCGATCAACTCTGACCATTACAGTGATCAACTCTGACCATTACAGCGATCAACTCTGACCATTACAGCGATCAACTCTGACCATTACAGTGATCAACTCTGACTATTACAGTGATCAACTCTGATCATTACAGTGATCAACTCTGACCATTACAGCGATCAACTCTGACTATTACAGTGATCAACTCTGACCATTACAGTGATCAACTCTGACTATTACAGTGATCAACTCTGACCATTACAGTGATCAACTCTGACCATTACAGCGATCAACTCTGACCATTACAGCGATCAACTCTGACCATTACAGTGATCAACTCTGACTATTACAGTGATCAATTCTGACCATTACAGTGATCAACTCTGACCATTACAGTGACCAACTCTGACCATTACAGTGATCGACTCTGAACATTACAGTGATCAACTCTGACCATTACAGTGATCAACTCTGACTATTACAGTGATCAACTCTGACCATTACAGTGATCAACTCTGACCATTACAGCGATCGACTCTGAACATTACAGTGATCGAATCTGACCATTACAGTGATCAACTCTGACCATTACAGTGATCAACTCTGACTATTACAGTGATCAACTCTGACCATTACAGCGATCGACTCTGAACATTACAGTGATCAACTCTGAACATTACAGCGATCAACTCTGACCATTACAGCGATCAACTCTGAACATTACAGTGATCAACTCTGACTATTACAGTGATCAACTCTGACCATTACAGTGATCAACTCTGACTATTACAGTGATCAACGTTGGCCGTTAATTCTATGCCCTTGCCGTGTACATCATAAAACAATGTGGTTCTATGGTTTTATGTTAATACTCTAGCTTGAAATATATTAAAAGAAATTATACACACACTGCCTCACGTAGGAATACTACTTTATGGAATACCCAAACCCAGGACAGAAGATTTGCCCCCTTAAAAGCAGAGATGACCAACCAACATGATGGCCAATAACCAATGAGACTTGCACCAAACCATGATGCCAAATACCAGCCGAGAGAGAAGCACATGGCGAGACGTGGCTCCTATCTGAAGGTCAGTCGAGTCTCCGTCATCATAGTGAATGATGTGATTCCTGAAAGGACAGAAACGCTTGAATAAGCTGAAGCAATTCCTACCTACTCTTCTACAGACTGACTCCGGCTCAGAAACCACTGCAGACTGTGCTGTCAGCCCAACATGGTGAAGCAAACTTGAACAAATAGACATATTACAGAACGCAACGAGCGTTACGCAACTCAGAATGAATAAACATTATAATTATAAATAGTGGAAAAATATGTTTAGAGACATACTTTCTTTAACAGCATATTAAGGCCAAAGCCTCCTCAAAACAACATAACCATCTCATGTAATAACGTTCTGTTATGGGCTTTCAGAGGTGGACGTCTGGTTCCATTCACCACCACTGTAAACAATTCTGACATGGTAGGTTTCTCGCCAAACAACTCTGAATGACTTTGTTTACATCTCAACCATTTAATTATACAGAAACTTCAGTGCCGTTTCCCTTCCCTGTGTACAGACCCCCCGGCCAGGACCTCCAAAACTGAACACATGGAGTCTATTTCTGATGCTTGCATTCCTGTTTGAGGGCAATGAAAAAAAAACAACAACAATAACAAATATTTGAGTTGGAGACTGACCAACTGTTAAAATATCGTCACTGTCAAAATATTTTTTTTACATAATCTGAACGCGACAGCTGCTGTTTGCATTGTTTAAGAATTTCATGATGAATGGACCAATAGAAATGCTCCAAAGTAGCTTTAAAAAAATCTGGTTCCATTGACTTCTATTATAAGTAAAGACAGTTTTTAGTCTCTCCTGTAAAGTTGCCATTTTGGAGATACGCGCTTTGGAGAGCGCCAATATATATATATATATATATATATATATATATATATATATATATATATATATATATATATATATATATATATACATATATATATATATATATAGGTGTATACCACCCGCTTAATGATGTCATCAACAAGTCACAGGTATAATACAGCATCCTTCAAACTAACATTCAAAAAATATAGAGAAATAATAATATTAACAATATTTAAAAAAAAAACCCCATTATAAAATATAATCAACACTCACAACCCAGTAAATAATTATTAACTATTAATATTTATTACATTTGCAAGTAAGAGGCTTCTTCACTCTTTAATGTGATAAACATATCAATCCACAGGACAGCTCTGGCTGTATAAAGACCCTTTAATCAAATGTTTCTTCAAAACAAATTGTTCTCGACTGTGAAGAACATGTTTCTTCTAGTATTAAGTGAGAATAAAATTTAGGCCGAGCTGGAGGAGTGACCCTCAGCCTTCAGAGACTCGACCGCACTCTTCTGAATTTCCCCCAATGCTCTAACACTTCACTGCCCTGACCCAAACAGCCCCAGCGCCGCAGACAGAGCACAAACGGGTGCCAGACAGATATTAGTGTTTGGGTGTGGTGGTGTCTGTACATGTCTCGGCTTGTCTTTCAGAGATTGCAGAGATGTTAGAAGAGTGATGACACCATTGATAGAGATTGCAGAAGAAACTTAGAGGAAACGCTTCGGCACTGTTCTATTTTAATGGTACCTTAAATTGCTTTTGAAGTGTAATGCTTTTTACAGTTTACAGTCCTTCAAGTTCTAGATATTTAAGTGTGAGGTACAAGCACCAAAGCACTAGATAACACAAGGGTTGGACAATGAAACTGAAACATCTGGTTTAAGACCACAATAATTTATTAGTATGGTGTAGGGCCTCCTTTTGCGGCCAATACAGCGTCAGTTCGTGTTGGGAATGACATATACAAGTCCTGCTCAGTAGTCAGAGGAATTTTAAGCTATTCTTCTTGCAGGATAGTGGTCAGGTCACTACGTGATGCTGGTGGAGGAAAACGTTTCCTGACTCGCTCCTCCAAAACACCCCAAAGTGGCTCAATAATATTTAGATCTGGTGACTGTGCAGGCCATGGGAGATGTTCAACTTCACTTTTATGTTCATCAAACCATCTTTCACCAGTCTTGCTGTGTGTATTGGTGCATTGTCATCCTGATACACGGCACCGCCTTTAGGATACAATGTTTGAACCATTGGATGCACATGGTCCTCCAGAATGGTTCGGTAGTCCTTGGCAGTGACGCGCCCATCTAGCACAAGTATTGGGCCAAGAGAATACCATGATATGGCAGCCCAAACCATCACTGATCCACCCCTATGCTTCACTCTGGGCATGCAACAGTCTGGGTGGTACGTTTCTTTGGGGCTTCTCCACACCGTAACTCTCCCGGATGTGGGGAAAACAGTAAAGGTGGATCATCAGAGAACAATACATGTTTCACATTGTCCACAGCCCAAGATTTGCACTCCTTGCACCATTGAAACCGACGTTTGGCATTGGCACGAGTGACCAAACGTTTGGCTATAGCAGCCCGATCATGTATATTGACCCTGTGGAGCTCCTGATGGACAGTTCTGGTGGAAGCAGGAGAAGCTGAGGTGCACATTTAATTCTGCCGTGATTTGTTCAGCCGTGATTTTCTGTTTTTTGGATACAATCCGGGTTAGAACCCAACATCCCTCTCAGACAGCTTCCTCTCGCGTCCACAGTTAATCCTGTTGGATGTGGTTGGTCCCTCTTGGTGGTATGCTGACATTACCCTGGATACCGTGGCTCTTGATACATCACAAAGACTTGCTGTCTTGGTCACAGATGCGCCAGCAAGACGTGCACCAACAGTTTGTCCTCTTTTGAACTCTGGTATGTCCCATAATGTTGTGTTATTGCAGTAACTGTGTCTTACCTGCTAACTGAACTTCACACTCTGCTCTTACTGGTACAGTGTGCAGTTAATGAAGATTGGCCACCAGACTGGTCCAATTAAGCCATGAAACCTCCCACACTGAAATGACAGGTGTTTCAGTTTCATTGTCCAACCCCTGTATTTTGGCTAACATCATGGCTCTAAAACAGTCTAACAGAATTACTCTGAAATGCTCAAAGGGTTCTAGATATTAAAGTGATAAAGGCCAGATTAAAATACCTCAATTATGTGGAGTAACCTTCCTCTTTAGATAAAGGCAGGAGATCCAGGGGTTCTTAGACACAGAGGTTTATGGTAAACTGAGATGTTGGTGCTGTTGTTCCACCACTTCATGCGATCACACAGGTTTGTTGACTGTGGAGTGGGGGGATCCCAGTGTCTCAGGGGTCTCTCATGTCTATGTTACCTTCTGGTTCTCTCCTTTTAGTTTAGGCTGTTATAGTTAGCTCTGCCGGAGTCTGCATTTTTCTTTTCATATTCTCTACAGTCATACTCCTGAGCACCCTACAGTCTTTACTCATCCCATGATAATCACTGTCCTCCCGTCCTGCTGTATGCTGTTGGAGGACTGACCATCAGGGCCTCCCCCCCACCATCACCAGCCAGATCTCCTGTCCATTCGTGGCAACTGCTGCACCCTCAGTAACATCACTGTACACCATCCAGATGCACCAGCATTGAGATAGGATGGGACTGTTTCAGCTCACGCCCACTTTACATAAAGACTCAGTCAGAGACTGCCTCAGTCAGAGACTGCCTCAGTCAGAGACTGCCTCATTCAGAGACTGCCTCAGTCAGACTGCCTCAGTCAGAGCGTGCCTCTACCTGTGCAGCTTCTAAAGCTTTTCCATCCAGACTTCAAACAGATGTTCTCTCAGCTTTTCTTCGATATTTAGTTTATTAAACTGTAAATACTGTTTGATCAGAGGAGGATGGGTCTCTCCTTGAGAGTCTTGGTTCCTCCCAAGGTTTCTCCCTCCAGTCTGAGGGAGGTGTTCTTGCCACTCTAGCCTCTGGCTTGCTCACTGGGGGATATATGTTATAACTGTCTGATTTCAAACTTTCGTAAAGCTGCTTTGTGACAACATTGTTGTAAAAAGTGCTACACAAATAAACTTGAATTGAATTGAATTGAATTATGCGAAGTAACAAGGTGTTCGGTATAAACATACACTGGACTATCACAACACCCCACCCCCTTGACAACTGGGCAGGGCCAAACCAGTGGTGTTGGGGTGGAAACAGGGGAACGTCGGCAACTGAGGCAAGTAGAGTCATTCAAACGACTGGTGTAAGTAGGCTATATATATATAAATATATATATATATATATATATATATATATAAATATATATATACGCTACTGAAAGTTTTAGAAAACTACATGTCAAAAGTTTGAGTACACTACCAGCCAAACATTTTAGAACAGTTCTGAAACATTTGAACAGCAGTGTTCTAAAACTTTTGAGCGGTAGTGTATATTAGTTGTGTAGTTGCTATTTGCTATGTTGTGATGTTAGCACCCCCCAGTGTTCTGGAGAGGTATGCCACCATCAAAAACTCTTAAGCGAAAAGGGGGCGAAGACTGAGCCCAGCCAAGGACTGAGGATGAAACAGTGTGATGAACCTGAAGGACACCTGAAGGATGAAGGCAGCATCCATGGCCGAGTGAGCGCCACTGCTGTTACCGACGCCACAAGTAGTATGAGAAGTGACGCCATGACCTGAGGACCCGAGGAAGGACTTCCAAAACCACCACTGTGGAGAGACCGGGGGTTCTCTGTGAGGTTACAGGGACAGCTGACCTTTTGAAAAAGGAGTTATATAGCAACCTGCCACTGACCTGGTATTCGGCACCAATGCTACTACACAATAACAGTTTTCTCAGGTAAAGGGCAAGAACCCAATAAAACCAAAGGAGGAATCACATATTTCTTTTACAGCCCAGATCCCAAATGTCTTAGATCTTTATTTGTGTAAAATCTAGAACCTAGAACCTGTTGTTTAGCATGTCAGTTTAGTTTATGCAAATTAGCTAGATTGTCTTGGACCTTCCCATTAAGTTATGGATAAATTTTAAATTCAAGTTATGAAGAAGTTGAAGTATCAACTGAAGCTTTTTACTCCAGTAAAAGTGTAAAAGTACTGCTTTCAGAACTACTTAAAGTATAAAAGTAAAAGTTATGTAAGAAAAAAATGCCATTACCACAGGGGTCTATAGTGCACTAGCCCACCTCCCCAAAAAACCCATTCTTCTAAAAGCCATAATGACTATAATGTTCTATTAAAATGTTAATGTTGATAAATTTGGGATGCGCTAGGCTTCCTGTTTCAGCCACATATACGCCCATTGAACATGAATGTAGTTTAGTACAATGTAAATATATTAAAGAAGCATATCTGTTACTACTGAACATTAACATGTGTTTCATGGAGCAGAAGATATGATGACTAGTCGTCTATAAGTATTGTAATGAAGTCAAACTTCAAAGACATGTTATCAATAATCTTTACTGGAATGTAAATAAAAAAAAACAAGCTGAAATGAAATAGGAGTAACAAGACTATATTTAAAATGTAAGGAGTAGAAAGTACTGATAATGGAGTGTAAATGTAAGGAGTAGAAAGTACTGATAATGGAGTGTAAATGTAAGGAGTAGAAAGTACTGATAATGGAGTGTAAATGTAAGGAGTAGAAAGTACTGATAATGGAGTGTAAATGTAAGGAGTAGAAAGTACAGATAATGGAGTGTAAATGTAAGGAGTAGAAAGTACTGATAATGGAGTGTAAATGTAAGGAGTAGAAAGTACTGATAATGGAGTGTAAATGTAAGGAGTAGAAAGTACTGATAATGGAGTGTAAATGTAAGGAGTAGAAAGTACTGATAATGGAGTGTAAATGTAAGGAGTAGAAAGTACTGATAATGGAGTGTAAATGTAAGGAGTAGAAAGTACTGATAATGGAGTGTAAATGTAAGGAGCAGAAAGTACTGATAATGGAGTGTAAATGTAAAGAGTAGAAAGTACTGATAATGGAGTGTAAATGTAAGGAGTAGAAAGTACTGATAATGGAGTGTAAATGTAAGGAGTAGAAAGTACTGATAATGGAGTGTAAATGTAAGCGGTAGAAAGTACAGATAATGGAGTGTAAATGTAAGGAGTAGAAAGTACAGATAATGGAGTGTAAATGTAAGAAGTAGAAAGTACTGATAATGGAGTGTAAATGTAAGGAGTAGAAAGTACTGATAATGGAGTGTAAATGTAAGGAGTAGAAAGTACTGATAATGGAGTGTAAATGTAAGTAGTAGAAAGTACTGATAATGGAGTGTAAACGTAAGGAGTAGAAAGTACTGATAATGGAGTGTAAACGTAAGGAGTAGAAAGTTCTGATAATGAAGTGTAAACGTAAGTAGTAGAAAGTACTGATAATGGAGTGTAAATGTAAGGAGTAGAAAGTACTGATAATGGAGTGTAAATGTAAGGAGTAGAAAGTACTGATAATGGAGTGTAAATGTAAGGAGTAGAAAGTTCTGATAATGAAGTGTAAACGTAAGTAGTAGAAAGTACTGATAATGGAGTGTAAATGTAAGGAGTAGAAAGTACTGATAATGGAGTGTAAATGTAAGGAGTAGAAAGTACTGATAATGGAGTGTAAATGTAAGGAGTAGAAAGTACTGATAATGGAGTGTAAATGTAAGGAGTAGAAAGTACTGATAATGGAGTGTAAATGTAAGGAGTAGAAAGTACAGATAATGGAGTGTAAATGTAAGTAGTAGAAAGTACTGATAATGGAGTGTAAATGTAAGGAGTAGAAAGTACTGATAATGGAGTGTAAATGTAAGGAGTAGAAAGTACTGATAATGGAGTGTAAATGTAAGGAGTAGAAGTAAAAAGTCATCTGAAATATAATTACTCCAGTAAAGTATAAATAACCAAAATCTCTACTTAGGTAAGGTATAAAAAGGTAACGAAGTATTTGTACTTTGTTAATTGACACCTCTGAGTATGAAGGATACAATTATTTGGAGTTGTAGGCCCCATTCTCACTTCAGTTCTTGGAATGTTGAGATTGCCACATATCCTGATGGATCGGGACAGCAGGGACGGAACCCACCAGCTCGACAACTGGGCAAAGCCAAACTGGTGGTAGTGGGGAAGAAGGAGGGGAACGTTAAAACATTGGCACCTGAAAGCAGCCGGAGGCAAGTAAAGACTGGTGTAGATCAGATATTGGTTTGGAGTATGAATAAATGAATGATGTAGCGTCTTCCTGGCAGAACTTTCACCAAAGCTTCCATTTCAGTGTTATAACCAGCACAAAGAAACACTCCAGGAACCACTATCTGGTCCGACCACTGGCTGACCGCTACATTTGTTGTTGAAAGTCACCATTACATAATCTCAAAGCTTTCTTGGCAGGTATTAATAGAAGACATTTCTTCCTTCATTGAGACCGCGTGTCATTTGAGGATCCCCTGCTGTTGTTTGCGTTGGGGTTTGCGCTCGCAGGAATTTCCCGTTGTTTGTTTAATTCTTAAACACGTCCTCGTCTCCCTGCGAGCGTGATGGTTGCCCAGCTCCAGCTGAGCCGCCTGGCAGGCTTTCAAACAGGCCAGCGGTGGAGAGCCTGCTGTCAAAGCCGAGCATTACGGGCAGGAGACAAGCAGTCCGAGCGGGTGGGCGGACGGACGGATTTATGTGACAGGCTGCCCGAAGGTGTTAGTGTCGGGGTGAGAGGGGTCACGTCCAAGTGCCTCACGCCGACACGTGACCGGCGTCACACGCCCTGCTCCCTTACTGCGTTCTCCGATCACACAACATACAACAGCGCCGACAGCATGGAGGCCCCAGTGTGACACAACGGCGGATCGGTTATGCAAGCGCAGCTCACGCTGAGGACACTACTGGACTCGGGAAATACTGTTGGAACTGGAACGACTAGAAACTGGAGAAGATATATAACAATATGACCGAACGAAATCAGGGCCTACTTGGACTTCTCCTGTTTTAAACCACTTGTGTCCGGCATTTTTGACCACACGCAAATGGACATGCCAACAAGGATTTAACAAGAAAGGTGGGCTTTGATATGCAGACCATCAGACGTTCCAAGTTCAAGATTCCATACAGATTTAAAGCTTGATTCCTGCCAGAAAATAAAAGCTAAGCAAATAAAAGTATAACTCCTGCTGCAATTTGGTTCTTTGGCTCTGCCAGCTTTTAACTCCATTGCTTTAGTACTTACTTCAAATCTGAGTTTGGCTTATGAACATATAGTCACATGTATTTTTAACCGTTCATAAGATTTTATTGTTTAATAAATGAAAACAACAACAACCTGTGCACAATACACACTGGAAATGTCTTCAAAAACCTTTAACCTTAAGAATTTTCAAATTTCAAATACCAAAACTTGCATTTTCACAACTGTGATGAAAAAGAATAGTGTTTTTTTTAAATTCTGGATATCTGTGGATTGGGTATCATAAAAGGGGGCATTACAGTGGTGCCCTAAAATTTATAATTTTTTATTTTTCTAACAAATGAGACAAAGATATTATATTTGGTCACTTGTTTAATGAAGTAAATGTTGCATTACCTTATATCTGAGTAAGAGTATGTGAGCTGAGGATTTGTAGTTAACTTAAAGAGTGAACTTAGAGTCAATCAATGGGACGGTGATCAGGTGAGTGGCCATGCTGTTGTGTTGAAAGAAAAAGGAATCTCTCAAAGTCAGATCTTCATAATACGTTTTTGTAACATGAACAATGAAGATTTCTGAGGCAGCCAGAAAAGGAGTCAGACAGACTGTGTGCAAATTGAGGAAATTGAAGACCATTGCTATCCCCCCAGGAGTGGTCAACCAACAAAGATCACTCCAAAAGCAAACCGTGTAGTAATCACTGAGGTCTCAAAAGGAACCCAGGGTAACTTCTAACAAGCTAAGAAGGTCTTTCTCACAGTGTCTAATGTTGATGTTCATGAGTTCACCACCAGGAGACACTGAACCACAATGCTGTGGGTTGCATGAAGAAAGCCACCACTCTTCTTTGCTGAAGCTCATGTGGAAGAGACGAGTTCTGCCAGGAGAAAGGAAAACACTGCATTCCAGTATAAGAGCCTTATCCCATCTGTGAAACATGGCGGTGGTAGTATCAAGGTCTGGACCTATTTTGCTGCATCTGGGCCTGGATGTCTTGCAGCCATTAATGAATTATACCAGCCAGTTCTAAACAGAAAACATCTAAAGCTGGGTCAGGCACCCACGTCATTCCAGCAGTTGTTGCTACCTGTGTGTGCTCTGTGCTGGTGGTTAGTGGGATTGGATATGAGGTGCGGTGATTAGTGGTAATTGGGATATATATAAGGCGAGTTGAGACAGGTAGTGTGGAGCTTTCTTAGATCCAGAGTAAACTCCCAGTAGATATTTGAACTCTCGGGATGAGGTAGCTTGGATCCTGGTAACATCAGTAGATGTTGATTATCTGACTATACTAATCTTATACTCTGAAGTTGTGTGTTTGTTTTTCCACTTGTCTTTGTTTCAGACCCTGAAGCCAAGCCATACCTGAAGCTCGAAGGGCTTGAGGTGCAGATCAACATTTGACCATTGCCATAAGGAGAGAGGAGCTGGTCCATTCTTGGCTTTGTAGGCATCAGAGTATTAAATTGAATGTGAGTAGTGAAGGGAGCGCAGCAGTGGAGTGAACTTGAGGAGATTGAGGACGAGCCTTCCTGCAGCATTCTGGATTAGCTAAAGGCCCGATGGCCTACAGAGGAAGACCAGCCAGGAGCGAGTTGCAGTTATACTTATAGCACTCACAGATATAAAAATATTGGATCCTTTTCCTCCATAAATAAATAACCAAGTGTATCATTTGTTTGTCTGGGTTCTCTTTTCTCCACGTTCAAAACTATGTTGTAGGTCAAATTCATGCAGAAATTTAAAATCTTCTAATCACTTCCAAGCACCACTGTAGGCTGGACTCCCATAATCCAGCACTGTTGGGTGTTTTCCACGCTTTACCACACCTACCAAACGTGACAATTAAACGGGGGAACCTTCAGACCGAATCCCGCAGCCCTGAGGATCCATGACTTGGAATATTCTGGCTAGAACTCCTGTTTTTTGTGTTAAATCTGAGCATATTTTTTACAAATGAAATTCATAGCCTCAGGGTTTTCCCCACTTAGAGAACCCCCTGGCACGATACATGAAATGCTTGTGCAGAGGCATAAATATAGCAGCGGTGGGCTGTCTGAGATGGGAGTGGGACTGCTCATAACACTCATCGGAGAGTCTATATAGCAGGAATCTGTGCCCTGTAATAAAAACGTAATCCAATCACCTTTTCAGTAAATACATTAATAGAAAAGCTTCCTCTTGTAGGGGAGACATGGGCACGTGTAGAAGCTAAAACAACATTTTTAACATGCTGCTTTATCCGTTTGTGCATCCCTACCTCTGCACATCTGGTCGTCTGTTCCTTCATGCATTGCTTCATCCATCCATCCATCCAACAACATTGAACTGCACACAGAGGTGTCAAGTAACAAAGTACAAATACTTTGTTACTTTACTGAAGTAGAGATTTTGGTTATATATATATATATATATCTGTACTTTCTACTCCTTACATTTACACTCCTTTATCAGTACTTTCTACTCCTTACATTTACACTCCATTATCAGTACTTTCTACTCCTTACATTTACACTCCATTATCAGTACTTTCTACTCCTTACATTTACACTCCATTATCTGTACTTTCTACTCCTTACATTTACACTCCATTATCAGTACTTTCTACTCCTTACATTTACACTCAATTATCAGTACTTTCTACTCCTTACATTTACACTCCATTATCAGTACTTTCTACTCCTTACATTTACACTCCATTATCAGTACTTTCTACTCCTTACATTTACACTCCATTATCAGTACTTTCTACTCCTTACATTTACACTCCATTATCAGTACTTTCTACTCCTTACATTTACACTCCATTATCAGTACTTTCTACTCCTTACATTTACACTCCACTATCAGTACTTTCTACTCCTTACATTTACACTCCATTATCAGTACTTTCTACTCCTTACATTTACACTCCATTATCAGTACTTTCTACTCCTTACATTTACACTCCATTATCAGTACTTTCTACTCCTTACATTTACACTCCATTATCAGTACTTTCTACTCCTTACATTTACACTCCATTATCTGTACTTTCTACTCCTTACATTTACACTCCATTATCTGTACTTTCTACTCCTTACATTTACACTCCATTATCAGTACTTTCTACTCCTTACATTTACACTCCATTATCAGTACTTTCTACTCCTTACATTTACACTCCATTATCTGTACTTTCTACTCCTTACATTTACACTCCATTATCAGTACTTTCTACTCCTTACATTTACACTCCATTATCAGTACTTTCTACTCCTTACATTTACACTCCATTATCAGTACTTTCTACTACTTACATTTACACTCCATTATCAGTACTTTCTACTACTTACATTTACACTCCATTATCAGTACTTTCTACTCCTTACATTTACACTCCATTATCAGTACTTTCTACTCCTTACATTTTAAACATAGTCTCGTTACTCCTATTTCATTACAGCTTGTTTTCATTCATGTATATTTACATTCCAGTAAAGATTATTGATAACATGTCTTTGAAGTTTAACTTCATTACAATACTTATAGACAACTAGTCATCATATCTTCTGCTCCATGAAACACATGTTAATGTTCAGTAGTAACAGATATGCTTCTTTAATATATTTACATTGTACTAAACTACATTCATGTTCAATGGGCGTATATGAGCTGAAACAGGAAGCCTAGCGCATCCCAAATTTATCAACATTAACATTTTAATATAACATTATAGTCATTATGGCTTTTAGAAGAATGGGTTTTAGGGGAGGTGGGTTGGTGCACTATAGACCCCTGTGGTGCGGCCTAAGCTTTTGTCCTTAATGGCATTTTTTCTCTTACACTACTTTTACTTTTATACTTTAAGTAGTTCTGAAAGCAGTACTTTTACACTTTCACTGGAGTAAAAAGCTTCAGTTGATACTTCAACTTCTACAGAAGTATTTTTAAACCCTAGTATCTATACTTCTACCTGAGTAATGAATGTGAATACTTGACACCTTTGATTGCACACCAGATACTGAAAGAAATGGGTTACATTTACATTCATATTTACATTTATGGCATTTAGTAGATGCTATTATCTAGAGCAATTTACATAAGTCCTTTGTGTTTGGTCAGAGTATGTATCTCTATCTAGTTCAGACAGTATTAAGTCCAATCTACTAAAACACTGCAAAACAAGGGCCAGTGCTGATACCTAGAAAGAAGACAACAAAATACAAGGTTAGATACAGTATAAGTGCAATACTAAGCCAGTGTGTCTAGAAGATAAGAAGTTAAGCGCAGCTGCATAAGTACAATTATGATTAATTACAATACTAGATTAGTAGATTGGTGCTTATAAGTGCTCCACAAAGAGATGGTGGTCTTATCTCAAATTTTGTTGATTTTTATTTTTCTACATCATTTGAACTCTACAGCTGCTGTTTACATTTTGTGCCAATTTCAATTGGCTTGGAAAAAATTCTGGTTCCATTGACTTATATTGAAATTAGAGACAGGTTTTATCCTCTACTGTAAAGTTGTCATTTTGGAGATACCTTGGAGTTCCAAGGACAATATTTATGTTCTTCAAGCTGCACTGGATGCTTAATATAACGTTTTGATTTTTTTTACTCTGTGTTTCCTGTCATTTCTACTATTATCTTATTAATTACAATATGTTTCAGCTCTGGGGAGTGCAAGATAGCCAGCAGCCGTAACAAATATAACCATCATAAATCTTAGATGCAGATGGCTGAGGTGAGATAGACTTCAGTTCAGCATATAGACTTCAGTTCAGCATATAGACTTCAGTTCAGCATTCAGCATTCAACACCATCATCCCGCAGAATCTCACCAGGAAGTTAAGCCTGCTGGGCCTCAACACCCCCCTGTGCAACTGGATCCTGGACTTCCTGACAGGGAGGCCCCAGTTAGTCCGGTTCGGGAACAGCAGCTCCAGCACCATCACCATGAACACTGGGGCACCCCAGGGCAGTGTACTGAGTCCTCTGTTGTTCACCCTGCTGACTCATGACTGTGTTGCGAAACACAGTTCTAACAGCATCATAAAGTTCGCCGATGATACAACTGTGCTGGGTCTCATCAGCAAAGGCGACGAGTCAGCATACAGGGAGGAGGTACAGCAGCTGACAGACTGGTGTACAGTCAACAACCTTCACTGGAATGTAGAGAAGACCAAGGAAATGGTTGTTGACTTCAGGAAATCAAGACCGGACCACTCTCCGCTTAACATCAACGGCTCCTCTGTGGAGATCGTTAAGAGCACCAAGTTCCTTGGTGTCCACCTAGCGGAGAACCTCACCTGGTCCCTGAACACCAGCTCTACAGCCAAGAAAGCCCAGCAGCGTCTCTACTTCCTCCGGAAGCTGAGAAAGGCCCGTCTCCCTCCACCCATCCTCACCCTCTTCTATAGGGGAACCATAGAGAGCATCCTAAGCAGCTGCATCACTGCTTGGTTTGGGACCTGCACAGCCTCTGACCGCAAGTCCCTCCAACGCATTGTGAGGACAGCTGAGAGGATCATCGGAGTCTCTCTCCCCTCTGTCTTGGACATTTACACCACCCGCTGCATCCGCAAAGCAACCAGCATTGTGGATGACCCCACCCACCCTTCACACAGACTGTTCTCCCTCCTGCCATCAGGAAGAAGGTACCGCAGCGTCCGGTCCAACACGACCAGACTCTGCAACAGCTTCTTCCCCCAAGCCATCAGACTTCTCAACACAACTCAACGTCTGAACTGATATCTCTCTCCAACCATTTACCCCAGATAAAAAAAAGGGAAGCATTTTTTGCACAAAGCATTGCACTAATAACTTTACTACCTCACTGGACTCTATTTATTACACATTGCACAATTTGCACACAACCAGCAATTATTTATTATTCTCTGTCTGTACTGTGTTGTGTTGTCTGTCCGTACTTGTTTGTTTGTGTTGCACTTGTGTCTGTATGCACTGTCTATGTTGCACCATGGTCCTGGAGGAACGTTGTTTCGTTTCACTGTGTACTCTGTATGTAGTTGAAATGACAATAAAAACCCACTTGACTTGACTTGACTTGACTTGAATAAAGACCAGTCACTTGTACGGAGCAGGAAGGATTGATGACGTACTTGCTTCCTAACTAGAGTCTCAATAAGCTGTTCCATAAGGTACCATTTTGGGTAAAATGCTGCCTGTTAGACAGCTGCCTATTTAAGCTGTGGGCAGCAAACCCAGAATCATTGTTTCTGACAGTGCCAAGGCTGCTCCGAGAGCATGGCGGGATCACTTTTCGGGAGAATGTCAGCAAAGCATACTCAAAAGAAGCAAACAGCCCCCCTTTAATTAGAGGTTTTGGGTCGCGGATGAGCATTTTGGCAGCTCATTGGGACGTCTGTCCTTTCGGGAGGAAATTGAACTGCTCGGCATACAAAATGAATGAATGAAGGAACGAGTGAACAGATGCGCAGATGCAATGACAACAAATGGATGGACACAACTGCAGACGAATGAAGGAATGGATGAACAGAAGTTCAGTCAGGGAGAAGAATGAGCAAACAAATTGATGGATAAACAACACACGAATGAATGAATGGCTAAAGGAACAATGAAAGGATGAAGGAACAGTGTTGGTGATGATAAAGGAACAGTGGATGAAGGAACAGTGTTGGTGATGATAAAGGAATGAAGAGATGAAGGAACAGTGTGGGTGATGATAAAGGAATGAAGGGATGAATGAACAGTGTTGGTGATGATAAAGTAATGAAGAGATGAAGGAACAGTGTTGGTGATGATAAAGGAATGAAGGAATGAATGAACAGTGTTGGTGATGATAAAGGAATGAAGGGATGAAGGAACAGTGTTGGTGATGATAAAGGAATGAAGGGATGAAGGAACAGTGTTGGTGATGATAAAGGAATGAAGGGATGAAGGAACAGTGTTGGTGATGATAACAGAATGAAAGGATGAAGGAACAGTGTTGGTGATGATAAAGGAATGAAGGAATGAATGAACAGTGTTGGTGATGATAAAGGAATGAAGGGATGAAGGAACAGTGTTGGTGATGATAAAGGAATGAAGGGATGAAGGAACAGTGTTGGTGATGATAAAGGAATGAAGGGATGAAGGAACAGTGTTGGTGATGATAAAGGAATGAAGGGATGAAGGAACAGTGTTGGTGATGATAAAGGAATGAAGGGATGAAGGAACAGTGTTGGTGATGATAACAGAATGAAAGGATGAAGGAACAGTGTTGGTGATGATAAAGGAATGAAGGGATGAAGGAACAGTGTTGGTGATGATAAAGGAATGAAGGGATGAAGGAACAGTGTTGGTGATGTTAAAGGAATGAAGGGATGAAGGAACAGTGTTGGTGATGATAAAGGAATGAAGGGATGAAGGAACAGTGTTGGTGATGTTAAAGGAATGAAGGGATGGTGGAACAGTGTCGGTGATGATGATAAAGGAATGAAGAGATGTTTAAACACTCCAGCAGCAGAACTGCTGTGTCTGATCCCCTCGTACCACAACACACAGTGCTGAGAATGACCCACCTCCCTAATAGTATCAGCTCTGTGGTGGTCCTGTGGGGGTCCTGATCATGAGTAATAAAGTATACAGAGAATCAGATGAACTACAATCTGTAAGTGGAGCTCCTATATGGTCAGTGGAGCTGATACAGTGGACACTAGAGACAAGGAGGTAATATACTGAATAATAGTGAATCAATCAATGACGTAGGGATGCGTGTACGGCCTGTTCTATCTATATGTGTAGGTCACTCTGCTGTACTGTTCAGAGCATAAGCTGAGACAAACTTCTTCTAATTACAAAAACAGCCGCACAGGCATGAGTCAGTGTGAGGACACGTACACACGTCACAGAGTGAATAATCAAATGTTTATCAACAAAGGTCATGTATCTCACAGTATCATCATCTGCTCATCATATCAGCAGAGCAGCAACATCAACATGTAGATACAGAAACTGATCCTTCCTAATCACCTCCCATACAAACTAATAACTACAACTGCAGACACACAGTGACTCAAGTACACACGTCACAGGCCTTAACAATGGTTAATAAAGGACACTCACTTCATTGGCACGAGGCAGAGCAAGTAATAAACTAGTGAATAATAGACATACATATATCATCGCTGTCCAATAAATAAAAATAAAAATCTCCAATATGGTAAGTTTACAGGAGAGGACAAACTTTTAATGTAAGTCAATGGAACCAGAACATTTTCCGAGTGATTTTGAAGCATTTCTATTGGTCCAATCGTCAAGGAATGTTTACACAATGTAAAAGGCTGATGTGTTAACCCTTACAAAAAAGAAGTTTATTTAAGTGTACCATTAGTTTACTTCTTTTAAACTAAAAATAAGTTAGTATGCTTTCTGTTTACTTTTTATGTACTTCTCAGTGATATACTAAACTCAGTTATACTTAAGTATACTTGGGTTATACTAACAAGTATAGAACAGTCTAAGTATATTTGGCCTTTACTTGTGCTTCATCTTTGGTGGAGATATACTTAAGAAAAGTATAAGTAAGTATTCTTTTCCTGCACAAAAAGGCATCCAGTACAACACTTGTTTGGAAATTGTATTTATAAAGATTTATAAAGATACAAATATGTTTCCTAATCTGAGTATATCTTGTTAATTGTATGTGTGTCCACTAGTAAGTAAATAAATGTTAAAGTAGAAAATACCCTTAAACCTAGTCATATACTTTAAAGTATTATGGTACATGTATACCTTTGAAGATGAATTACCAAACTAGTAAACTAACATTAAACCCATACGTTTACTTTTAGTGTAGATGCAGCACAAAAGATGTAAACTAGTTGTGTATTTGAAGTTTACTACTTTTAGACTTAAAATGTACATAAAAGTATACTTTCATAAACTAGAAAGTGGGCCAATTTAGTCCCAAGAAGTATTAAAATAGTACATATACAAGTGTACTACTAGTACCATGATATTAGTATAGTAACTACATAAAGTATACTTGGAAAATATACTTTAACTTTACTCAGGTTTATTTAAACAGATGTACTTTAAGTATACTTATTTTCTGTAAGGGAAAACAATGTAGAATTATGAAAAAAAACAATAAATGGAGATGCTTTTCTTTGGACAGTGATGAAATTCAGTCTGTATTTGTTGTCCACTTAAACTGTATTAGCCAATAAACACATAGACTGAAATCCTTCTAAACAGGTTACCCTGTGCAGACGCTTGTAGTTTAAATATGAACGTATGTTATATGGTATGTCCCACTACAGGGTTCCTGGAGATCTACCACCCTGCAGAGTTTAGCTTCAACTCCAAGTTTCACAGCCCTGATGAAGGTCTTTAGGAGCAGTTGTTTTTTGTATCTGAACATTCTAGTGAGGTAGATCTCCAGGACCAGGACTGGACATCCCATCCCACTATGTCCAGATGTGGTTATATACTCAGTGGTGCAGATGCCAACCTACATATTCCAGCACACTATAGTAGTACCAAACAAAGCAACACCCAGAACACAGGCTAATATAAACCCAGCCATTGATGCTAAACTGCAACTTTCATTTATTCATTCATCTTCTTCTACTGCTTAGTCCAGCTAGGGTCACGCCCGCAGTAGGGAAAGCAGAGAAGTCCAGACGTCTCCGTCCCCCACAACTTCCTCCAGCTCATTATGGGTTCTTCAATGGTGTTTGGGACGATCTCTGGATCTAGTCCCATTTGGCCATGCCTACTAAGGTTTAGTCGGAGGCCTGAACCACCTCAACTGGTTTTTGTGGAGGAGTAGCGGCTCTACTTTGAGCTTCTCCCTGGCTTGCCCACCCTACAAAGAAAGCTCATTTCAGCTCCTTTTATCTGCAATCCAAATCTCATGACCACAGAAGAGGGTGGGAATGTAGACCGATTGCTAAACAGAGGGCTTTGCCTTGTGATTTAACTCCCTTTTCACCACTACAGTCCAGTACAGCAACCGCATTACCGTTGCAGCCTGGGGCCAACTTCATGATCCCTCTTCCCATCACTTATGAACAAGACCCTGAGATACTTCAACTCCTCCACCTGGGGGAGATCCTCTGAGGCCTGATGTTTTTGCATTACTGCTTTAACTTTTATTTTAGCAAAAGAAATGAAAATTGGAGAGCTGAGATTAAAACCTAGACCTAAACCTCCTAAACATAATCCATATTGCCCAAGACAGGAGAATGTGTATGGACCATTTATATCTTACCTCTGATGAAGACTATGTTTGGATATAGAAAACAATGCACTAATACAAAAATGTCTAGTTTAAAGACACCAGGTCTCATTTTCACATTTAAATATATAAAGAAAACAAAGGAAGGCTTGACCCGAGGTAATGGAGGATAGTGGAAGGGTAGCTAAGCGGTGGTTGGAGGAGAAAACGTAGCAGACGTTTAAGGCAGTGTCAAGTCAAATCAAGGTTTATTTATATAGCGCCTTTTAGAACAGATGTTGTCACCGAGTCCCCAATTAGCAAGTCAGGGGTGACAGTGGCATGCAAAAACTCCCTCAGAGCAAGAGGAAGAAACCTCAAGAAGAATGAGGCTCAAATAGGGGAACCCATCCTCCTCTGGTCCACACCGGAGAGAAAAATCTAGAGGATAGGATTTATAAGGATATGCGGTATTGGATGTAGAGAAACTGGAAGGAAACTGTTAGAGTCCAATCAGAGTAGCAGTGAGAACCAGCTTAGTGTTTGTGAGGCAGGAGGAGAAAACATCTGTGATTAAATAAGCAAGCTGGACCTTCAGGACGGTCAGCGCCCAACAAAGGTAAAGCTTTATACTAAGCATGTTGTTCAGCATCAGACTGAACAGGATGGACAGTCGTTCAGTATCAGACCACACAGGATGGGCAGTTGTTAAGTATCAGACCACACAGGACGAACAGTTGCTGAGAATCAGACCACACAGGATGGGCAGTTGTTCTGTATCAGACCACACAGGATGGGCAGTTGTTCAGTATCAGACTGCACAGGATGGGCAGTTGTTCAGTATCAGACCACACAGGATGGGCAGTTGTTCAGTATCAGACTGCACAGGATGGGCAGTTGTTCAGTATCAGACTGCACAGGATGGGCAGTTGTTCAGTATCAGACCACACAGGATGGGCATTTGTTTAGTATCAGACCACACAGGATGGGCAGTTGTTCAGTATCAGACTGCACAGGATGGGCAGTTGTTCAGTATCAGACTGCACAGGATGGGCATTTGTTTAGTATCAGACCACACAGGATGGGCAGTGGTTCAGCATCAGAACAAACAGGATGGACAGTTGTTCAGTATCAGACCACACAGGATGGGCAGTTGTTCAGCATCAGACCACACAGGATGGGCAGTTGTTCAGTATCAGACCACACAGGATGGGCAGTTGTTCAGTATCAGACCACACAGGATGGGCAGTTGTTCAGTATCAGACCACACAGGATGGGCAGTTGTTCAGTATCAGACCACACAGGACGGGCAGCTGATCAGTATCAGACTGCAGAGGATGGACAGTTGTTGAGCTTGACAAAGAAACACACAGACAGAAGTTGAGACGGTGTTGAGATATAATTTGTTAGTCACCGAGCTGCCGATTGTTGTGCATTTCCAACACCATCTAGAACAAATTATACATGTCAAGTTAATGTAAAGCCAGTTTATGCCTCTCAAGACCAGGACGGTAGTGAAGGTGAAACCCAGAACACCTGCATTTCTCTTCAGACAGGAGAAACAGGCACGATTGCCCTGAAGCACTGCTGGAATGTAGCAATAGCCGCTGGTGATGGGCTGTCACTGCGTGCGTGGCCTTGGGATGTATGCCAACACCACGGTGGCAGCTGCAGTCTCAGGCATGGCGGTGACTGACAGCTTTCAGAACCAATCTTGTCAGTTCCTGCTCATACCTTCCCCCCACCATCCTTCACGATGCACTTTCCATCACGCAAAGAGCTGCACAGACAGTAGTGTGGCTTATTTCACAGGCAGCAATCCAGCAGACATGCAGGAACAAAAGCTCCATTCATGCATTCCCTGTTTTCATGTAGTCACATGGGCACAGTGGAGGAGTACAGCACCTAATCTCTACCACATCTGTAGCAGATTACCACATTACACCGACAATCATTTCCCAGTGAAAAGAAAACTGTGGACTTAAAGCTTTACATAGAAGTCGGTCCTACTGTACATGCTTTACGTTTGTCTGGGGTGAACGACTAAACGCTATACACTCATAAAGATGAAGATAAGCTTGAAAAAAGCTGAAGTATTTCTTAAAAACGATGACTAAAATGAAAACAACAGGAGGAGAAGGACATAATAGAGACAGATACACGACTGCAGTGAGAGCAAGAGGACGCAAACGAGAGAGAGAGAGAGAGAGAGCACAAGTGCATATGAGAGCACAGGAGAGAAAGAGAACAGTGCTCTCTCCAGTCATGTTCATCTCTTCAAGTCCCGGTGGCTCTGTGAGTAATATGGCCAGCAGGGTCAGCCACTCTGAGGTCATCTTCTGTAGACAACCCCCACACCACATTCAGACAGAGCCCAAAAGAGAAAACAACCACACACATATGTATAATACATACACATTACATATATATATATATATATATACTCACCCACTACACTCACAGTGCTCAGTCTCACAGTCAGAGCAGACCCTCACCACTCCACCACCCACTACACTCACAGTGCTCAGTCTCACAGTCAGAGCAGACCCTCACCACTCCACCACCCACTACACTCACAGTGCTCAGTCTCACAGTCAGAGCAGACCCTCACCACTCCACGGCCCCCAACACTCACAGTGCTCAGTCTCAGTCAGAGCAGACCCTCACCACTGTATGTATATGCATATGTAAAGATATGTAAATATGTGTATGTATCTCTCTCTCTCTCTCTCTCTCTCTCTCTCTCTCTCTCTCTCTCTCTCTCTCTATATATATATATATATATATATATATATATATATATTCTTCTTTTTTGTTTATTGAGTTGTTTGTTTATTTATTTATTTATATTATTATTGTTTATTTATTGTATTTTCTTCTTATTATTTATTTTCTCCTTCCTTTCTTTCTTCTTTCTTTTTTCACTCTCTCTCTCTTTTTCCTCTTCTTTATTGCCTGTCAGGCCTGGCTGAATTAATCAATAAATTCAATAAAAATACAAACATTAACAAGAATAGGCTATAAAAACCTATAGAGCTGTTCTTGTAAAAGCAAATATGTTTGGTACATCAGTGCATTCAGATCACCATTCAAATGAAAATTTACAAATGAAGTATTTTCTACAAATAAAAAAATAAATTTAAATATTTAAAAATTTTTCCTCATTTGTACATTTCAATTATTATTAATATCACTTTTTGTTTTTAAGTTTCAGTACTTTTGTGACTATTGTTTTACAAACTCAAAATCTTCATGAGCCTTTTTTGACTCCATACTTTTAATGTGTATACACACACACACACACACACACACACACACACACACACAGATAAAAAGAGAGCATCTTTTTTTTCCCCCACACATGAGCTGTGCCCACATAAAGCCCACCATCACATACACTAGACCATATAGCCATGTAATATAGGCCGTCAGAGCGTGTGATTAGCCTTTATTAGCCCGACGGCACATAAACTCACAAACAGCGATCAGATCATAATCGCTGCTCTCAGAAGCTCAGAGCTGCTCCAGCTGCACAGCTCTCCGTGAACGCCTCTCTGCAGATCCAATCAGCTGTTTGTTTAACAGGCTCGGCTGATCAGAGGAAGCAAGTTTAGCTGAGCGGGTTCTCCTGGGGGTGGTGGGGGGAGACAATATTATTGATTAGTGTTGCCCCCTTAAAGTCCTCTATAGATTATCTACAGATGGTCACTTTGTTAGAGAACTGTCTGCTGAAACCCAGTTGATTATGTATGATGGATTAGGTTTAAAGTGATATTAAATAAATCAATTACATTCAAATTAACGTTCAGTTGCATTTCACTAGAATTCAGCAGAACGTCAGCTGAAGGTAAGATCTAGTGTGATGCTTTAAATGACCCGGCACCCTAAAAAGGGTCAGTCAAAAGTCAAGCTCTGTCCAATAGGAGAGGTCAAGGAGAGTTCTACTGGACAGTCCTTAATTCTGGGCTCATATGAAGACAAATTAGATTTTTATTGGTGTAAAACTGTTTATTGTAATATATATATATATATATATTGTTTATATAAAAAAATCACCAACACTATTTCTACTCACTGGCCACTTTATCAGAAACACCTACCTTGTACTTCAGGTCACTAACCACTTTATCTGAAACATATATTATACTTCCGATCGCTGACCAATATTAGAACCACTTACCTTATATGTCTGCTTCCTGGCCACTTTATCAGAAACACCTACCTTATGCTTCCACTAAATGGCCCCTTTATTAGAAACACCTTGCACTTCCACTCTCTGGCCACTTTATTGGAAACATGTACCTTTGTACTTACTTATACACATTGGCCACATTATTGGAAACACGTACCTTGAACTACAGCTTGCTGGCCACTTTATCAGAAACATGCACTGTATACTTCCACTAACTGGCCACTTTATTAGAAACACCTTGCACTTCCGGTCTGTGAAACACATACCTTTGCACTTACATCACATTATCAGAAACATGCACCTTACACTTCCATGAACTGTCCACTTTATTAGAAACATCTTATACTTCCACTATCTGGCCCCTTTATTAGAAACACCTTATACTTCCACTAACTGGCCCCTTTATTAGAAACACCTTGCACTTCAACTCTCTGGCCACGTTATTGGAAACACGTACCTTTGTACTTATACTCATTGGCCATATTATTGGAAACACCTACATTGTACTTCCGCTCACTGGTCACTGTATGGGAAACACCTATGTTGTACTTCTACTTGCTGACCACTTTATCGGAAACACATACCTCATAGCAGAAGTTAAGTAGATTTACTGGACGGTCCATCAGAGGTTTGGCGTGAAGCTGTTTATTGTAGAGAAACTCTGATTTCTTTACAGTGGTGGTGATGGGAACCAGGGGTCTCCATGTCTACAACACAAATACAGATCTTTTATTTATTATCAAACCCACCAGTGAACCAACATGTGTGGTCAGAATGTTTAATATGGAATGTTTATGATGCTGAATTGTGATGAATCCAAAAATAAGTTGTTGTTTTTTACCTCACAATGCTCTGAATGTATGTTGTAGGGCAACAAACTATGGGCTCCGGCAGCATATTCATAACCATTTCATGTAATAACCTTCAGAAACATTAAAAGCCTAAAACGTCTGGTTATCACCACCACTGTGGTGAGTTTCTCTTCATCTCATCATCAAACTTCTCAGAATGACTGTTGGGGAAAAAAAAACATGAATTCATAGTAATTGACCAGATGCTATTCATGCAGCAGATGAAGCTTAGATTGAGAGAATGTTTAACTGAGGAATCCTACTTTGAGAGATATGTCTCAGAACAGTCAACCTCAGGACAGATGTCTTTTCATTTGTCCTTAAAATGACTAACCAACATGAGGACCAATGAGACTTAAGACAACAGCATTGACCTTAACTACACAAGATCAAGAAGGTCGAAGAAGGTTAAGACTTACATACGTCCACACCAAACCAAACCATGATGCCAAATACCAGCCGAGAGAGAAGCACATGGCGAGACGTGGCTCCTATCTGAAGGTCAGTCGAGTCTCCTTCATCATACTGAATGATGTGATTCCTGAAAGGACAGAAACGCTTGAATAAGCTGAAGCAATTCCTACCTACTCTTCTACAGACTGACTCCGGCTCAGAAACCACTGCAGACTGTGCTGTCAGCCCAACATGGTGAAGCAAACTTGAACAAATAGACATATTACAGAACGCAACGAGCGTTACGCAACTCAGAATTAATGAATGTTTGCCATCTGTTTCACGGAACATGCAGACAGCTCAAACTAGTGTTCACAGTCCCTCCAGGAAGAGCCCCGGAATACTGGCCAACATGGAATTCTCCACTGTAGCTCACAGTGACGAAGATGTTCTGACCCTCAGGCTGAAGCATGGACGATGTTAAAATCAGCAGCGCTTCTTTAGAACCCCAGTAATACCACAATTCATCACTTCATCCACTCACTGGCCACTTTATCAGAAACACCTATCATGCAGTTCCACTCGTTGAACACTTTATCAGAAACACCTACCTTGTTCATCCACCCACTGGCCACTTTATCAGAAACACTTACCTTGCAGTTTCACTTGCTGGACACTTTATTGGAAACACCTACCTTGTTCATCCACCCACTGGCCACTTTATCAGAAACACCTATCATGCAGTTCCACTCGTTGAACACTGTCAGAAACACCTACCTTGTTCATCCACCCACTGGCCACTTTATCAGAAACACTTACCTTGCAGTTCCATTCGCTGGACACTTTATCAGAAACACCTACCTCGTTCATCCACCCACTGGCCACTTTATCAGAAACACTTACCTTGCAGTTCCACTTGCTGGACACTTTATTGGAAACACCTACCTTGTTCATACACTCACTGGCCGCTTCACCAGAAACACCTACCTTGCTTTTCTTCTCGCTGGCCACTTTATTAGAAACACCTTCCTTTGTACCTACGCTCATTAGCCACTTTATCGAAAACACCAACCTTTCATGTCAGCTTGCTGGCCACTTTATCAGAAACTCCTACCTTGGATTTCCACTTGCTGGCCGATTTATCGGATACACCTAACACGTGCTTCTGCTCGCTGGCCACTTTATTGGATACACCTACCTTGTACTTTTGCTCACTGGCCACTTTATCAGAAACACCTACCTTCTTCATCCACTCACTGGCCACTTTATTGCAAACATCTAGCTCATACTTCTGCTTGTTGGCCACTTTATTGGAAACATCGACCTACCTTTTTCGGAAACATATACCTTCCACGTAGACTTGCTGGCCACTTAATCAGAAACACCCACCTTGTATTTCCACTCGTTGGCCACTTTATCAAAAACACCTACTTTGTATTTTCATCTGCTGGCCTCTTTATTGGAAACACCTACCTTCCACGTAGACTCGCAGGCCACTTTATCGGAAACAACTACCTTGTACTTTTGCTGGCTGGCCTTTTTATCAGAAACACCTACCTTCCACGTAGACTCGCTGGCCACTTTATCGGAAACATCTTCCTTGTTTTTCTGCTCACGGGCCACTTTAGTGGAAACACCTACCTTCCACGTAGACTCGCAGGCCACTTTATCGGAAACAGCTACCTCCTACTTCTGCTGGCTGGCCATTTGATCGGAAACACCTACCTTTCATGTAGACTCACTGGCCACTTTATTGGAAACACCTACCCTGTACTTCTGCTCACTGGCCACTTTATTAGAAACACTTTCTTTCTACATCCACTTGCTGGACACTTTTTTGGAAACACTTACCTCATACTTCTGCTCGTTGGCCACTTTATCGGAAACACCCACCTTGTACTTCTGCTCACTAGCCACTTTATCGGAAACACCTACCTTCCATGTAGACTCGCTGGCCACTTAATCAGAAACACCCACCTTGTATTTCCACTCGTTGGCCACTTTATCAGAAACACCTACTTTGTATTTTCATCTGCTGGCCTCTTTATTGGAAACACCTAACTTCCATGTAGACTCGCAGGCCACTTTATCGGACACAACTACCTTGTACTTTTGCTGGCTGGCCACTTTATCGTAAACACCTTCCTTGTATTTCTGCTCACGGGCCACTTTAGTGGAAACACCTACCTTCCACGTAGACTTGCAGGCCACTTTATCGGAAACAGCTACCTCGTACTTCTGCTGGCTGGCCATTTGATCGGAAACACCTACCTTTCATGTAGACTCACTGGCCACTTTATTGGAAACACCTACCCTGTACTTCTGCTCACTGGCCACTTTATTAGAAACACTTTCTTTCTACATCCACTTGCTGGACACTTTTTTGGAAACACTTGCCTCATACTTCTGCTCGTTGGCCACTTTATCGGAAACACCCACCTTGTACTTCTGCTCACTAGCCACTTTATCGGAAACACCTACCTTCCATGTAGACTCGCTGGCCACTTTATCAGAAACACCTACCTTGTACTTACTTACCAACCACATAATAGCCCATCTGCAGTTTATCAGCCCTGTCTTGCCCCATCATCACTGGTCAGCACCTGACCACAAGGTCACTGTTGTCCTCAGCAGGAGGAGCTGAGGTGCTGGTGGTGGTTCTGAAGTCAGAAACCGATGAAGGTCTACTGAGGGCAACTGAGAGTGTGTGTCGGCAGATGGCCTACAGTCTCTAACTGAGCACGAGTGAGCGAGAAGGCCAGAGACTGTGAGGTCACTTTGACATTAAAGGAGTGCTGCTATTTCCTAGCCTCACATAATGATCCCGAAACTTACGAGCTGCCACGTCTGATCTCTCTGCCCTTTCAGTCCGACTTCGCTACGACAGTGACCTTTTTTGTCCAGTGCCAGTTTTCAAGCCGGACCAATCAGGCTTCACTGCTGAGCTGTGGGGGCAGCGTCGCTAATAGAGACAAGCGAAAGCGGTGCAGGGCTGATGATGTCAGATTTGATAGCAGTTTTTGCTTAGGGTTCATTAACGACGCCCACACGCCTAAACGCTTTGTGAGCCAGAGTGAAAGCGAGCGAACGGGTTTGAGCTTGTCAGATTCAGCACAGTCAGAATTATTCCCATCTAGAAATGAGAGGCTGGACCCCTCAGGACTCCACTGTGGTGTTCACCACCATACTAACCACTACACCACCATACTAACCACTACACCACCGTACTAACCACTACACCACCATACTAACCACTACACCACCATACTAACCACTACACCACCTTACTAACCACTACACCACCATACTAACCACTACACCACCATACTAACCACTACACCACCTTACTAACCACTACACCACCGTACTAACCACTACACCACCATACTAACCACTACACCACCATACTAACCACTACACCACCTTACTAACCACTACACCACCATACTAACCACTACACCACCATACTAACCACTACACCACCGTACTAACCACTACACCACCATACTAACCACTACACCACCATACTAACCACTACACCACCGTACTAACCACTACACCACCGTACTAACCACTACACCACCATACTAACCACTACACCACCATACTAACCACTACACCACCATACTAACTACTACACCACCATACTAACCACTACACCACCGTACTAACCACTACACCACCGTACTAACCACTACACCACCGTACTAACCACTACACCACCATACTAACCACTACACCACCATACTAACCACTACACCACCGTACTAACCACTACAGCACCGTACTAACCACTACACCACTGTACTAACCACTACACCAGCATACTAACCACTACACCACCATACTAACCACTACACCACCATATTAACCACTACACCACCATATTAACCACTACACCACCATACTAACACTACACCACCATACTAACCACTACACCACCATACTAACCACTACACCACCATACTAACCACTACACCACCATACTGACCACTACACCACCGTACTGACCACTATACCACCATACTAACCACTACACCACCGTACTGACCACTACACCACCGTACTAACCACTACACCACCGTACTAACCACTACACCAGCGTACTAACCACTACACCACCGTACTGACCACTACACCACCGTACTGACCACTACACCACCATACTGACCACTACACCACCTTACTAACCACTACACCACCGTACTGACCACTACACCACCGTACTAACCACTACACCAGCGTACTAACCACTACACCACCATACTAACCACTACACCACCATACTAACTACTACACCACCATACTAACCACTACACCACCGTACTAACCACTACACCACCGTACTAACCACTACACCACCATACTAACCCACTACACCACCGTACTAACCACTATACTATGTGTATTACTATAAAATGTTTACAGATGTAAAAAACATTTGTATATTTATTATTTATTTTGATCTGAAAGTAAAATGTTTCTAATAAGATTTATTAACTCCAATAACAAAACAGTGACCAATGGCAGCTCTCTGACCGAGACCGGCTCCACCAGCCGAGCGCAGGGCGAGGGACGGGGCCACAGGCAGGACTGCTTGAATGTGAGTGTAAGGAGAAAGTGTAAGACTGGGAGGGAGGGGGTTCGCGTTGTTTTCAGGGGGCCCCGGGCCCCCTCACTCGACTCAGAGAGAAATCACTGTTGGCATTGTGTGGACCCCCCCAAGGCTGGCGCTGAGCAGTGGGGGTGGAAACGGGGTGGGGTGGGTGCAGAGGGGTGAAATGTCAGCGGGGAAAATGCAAATGAGCCTTGACAAGTGGTGCAGAAAGCATGTTCTCCCTGACTGCAGGACCCCTGATATCTCCACAAAGTCAAACGGAACATGGCAGCCGCCGCCTCAGGGGAGTGTTTGGATTAGTTATTTTAAGAGGTCTGGGATAAACACACACCCACTAATACAAATTACAGTGCCCTCCTGTTACATCATCGGACAGGCGCGGGACAAGGGTTCCTTCTCATCGCGCTTGGGGACGGACGGTGTGATGAACTCCGTCGTACACTGTACTTCTAGGACACTCGACCACTGCCTGAATCCAATCAACGACGATCTGATTCACGTAAACAGAGGATGGCTGTACATCCAAGTGCATAACTCAGATCCAATCAGCATTAAAGTAGGGGGGTCCCGTCTGCTTCGGGCAAAAACCAGCATTATTTGTCCAGCAATGTAGTTGTCCCATCCTGCTCCCACCCGCATCCCCATACGAGGGTAAATGACATTCAGTGTTTGACACTCTATCTACAAATGAATGCCTTTCTCCTGAAATAAATCAATAAATCAAAAATAAGACAGCCCAAACTAGTCAGACTTGTCTTGAGTGGGCTTAATTGTGGGGTCCTGGTCTTTCTTTAGTGCGCCGTCCACTGCTGAGGATGACTGACCATCTAAAGGCTCATGTATTAGCTGCATCACAGCTATTGCTATTGCTTAGCTATTATTTAATGCTAATTATTGGCTTTATTATAAATTTTATATAGACTACTTATTCATTTGTAGTTTATATATATATATATATATATATATATATATATATATATATATATATATATATATATATATATATATATATATATACACACACTACCATTTAGGATCACTTTAGAATTTAATTTCATGCAATTTTCATGCAATGCACAAACAATATTGTCAATTTCACAATTAATGTAAGTGTATCAGATGATTTTTAAAGAATATAAATGTTTGTATTAAAGTCTATTTTTGTATAGAGGCTTATTTTACATATAGTTCTATTATCAGTAATTCTCAGTCCTCTGTCTAAATCTCCTGGTACGGCCGCCAATCCAAGTTAAGGATGTTATTGGACTAATTGGTTGTTAGGACACTCTTGTTCAATTGTGATCACAGCTGAAAAACATTCTACTGATAAGTGAGTATAAAAGGGAACAACATTCTAGGTTAGTTTAGTATCTGAAGATCAGCAGTTGATGGCTTGCAGTAGAGCAGTCTGTGCTAACACTCGTAGCTAAGGCTAACAACAATTTAGCTCATTTCTGGATGAAGATCAAGTTGCCAAGCACGACTACATGACCAGTAGGAGCACCGGAACGAAAACTAGGACAGTATGTTAATGTATTAATGGATATTTTCAGTATTATTACTTTGTAGACATATCAACATGAGGCAACATTGAAGCTAACGCTATTAGGCTGGACGGTTACGCCATATGACATGCTAACCACCACAGAACTAGTGTTTTTGCTCATATTTTCACTCTCGATAGATAAAAACTGAAGCTTTGTTTAATTCTCTGCATAAGCATGTGCAGTTGTAAACTTAACATTTTACAGGATTATCAATGATCAGGCGGTGCAACCAGAAAATAATAAATAAAAAGATTATATTTTTAAGTTAATTACTATTTTTAAAACACGTAAAACTTTTTATATACTTGGACACCCATATTAAACTTTGCCTTCAGTCTTAGTTTTATAGATTGATTGAATTAATAATAAATTATCACTATTATAACATATAAGTTCGTGGATATCATCTTGGGGTTGGAAATATATACCACACTAACAATTTTTGGTGAAAGGTCAAGTGACCTTTAGTATTACATCATGGAGGACGGTATGAATGTTGTTAATGGTACAATAAGTTGCTCACTCTTTCTAAAAAGCATGTCAGAATAAAAGTCCTTTCGCTGTCGGTTGTGCTGCATGACATTGAGGTAAATAAAAATACTTTTAAATGTCTTACTTTTCATGGTTTATGAAAGAAGTATGTGTTAAAACTTCTTATGTAGAATTCTATATAAATAAATTACCCCTTTAAAGAGTTTACATGCTCTCTATATATATCTTGATGGTCACACCATATGACATTTTAGACTTTGTTGAGGCAGATATGTGTAAAACATGAAAATTGAAAATGTACTCACGTTAAATAAGTGCTGGACATTAAATACATGTATCTAGATCATGTATTCATTTGAACATCATTGCAAAAATATGTATATAATAATAATAAATAATAATAATCGTATATTGCATACGGGGAAAATGCCTCATGACGGCATGTTGCACCGTATCACCCACCCTTGTTTTCCTCAGAGAGTGCTGCCTTGCCTGGATCACACACCTCCGACCGCGTCCTGCTGCGAAAACAGAATTAGCCATCTGCAGCCAAACAGCAGAACAGCACCAGGAGGTCAGCATCCAACACGTCCACCAACCCCGCAAAGTGGATGCAATGTCATAGAGCAGCCTGGAAGGAGGAACTTGGTCGTGTTTCTCTTTGGGGCCCCTCTTAGAGGCACTGGCTGCAAATTGGGTGCACAGAGCTGCTCACGATGCCCTACAGGCAGGTCTCCAACAGGTCATATTTCATATGAAGTTGTGGGGCTTATACTCTGCTGGGTACTTGTTACATTAGAAACACACATGTCTGGGTTGTAGGTCAAGATTTGTGTTCAGTTAATAGAGGTTGTCCATCATATTGCGCTTAACGTCATTCCTAACTACGAGTCTAAATTGATCCTGTTCACGAGAAAAAACAATTGAACCGAGGTGTTACAATCACTCCCATGGCCACAGGTGTAAAAAACCAAGCGCCTAGTCCTGCAGACTGCTTCTACACACATCAGTGAAAGAATGGGTCGCTCTCAGGAGCTCAGTGAACTCCAGCGTGGTACCGTGATAGGACGCCACCTGTGCAACAAGTCCAGTGGTGAAGTTTCCTCACTACTAAATATTCCACAGTGGACTGTCAGTGGTGTTATAACAAAGTGGAAGTGATTGAGAACGACAGCAACTCAGACACCAAGTGGTAGAACACGTACAATGGCAGAGCGGGTCAGTGGATGCTGAGGAGCATAGTGCACAGAGGTCACCAACTTTCTACAGAGTCAATCACTACAGACCTCCAAACTTCATGTGGTCTTCAGATCAGCTCAAGAACAGAGAGTAGAGAGCTTCATGGCCGAGCAGCTGCATCTGAGCCTCACATCACCAAGCTCAATGCAATGCGTCGGATGCAGTGGTGTAAAGCAGACCGCCACTGGACTCTAGAGCAGTGGAGACATTGTCTGGAGTGACCAATCACACTTCTCCGCTTGGCAATCGATGGACGAGTCTGGGTTTGCTGGTTGCCAGGAGAATGGTACTTGTCTGACTGCATTGGTGCCGAGTGTAAAGTTTGGTGGAGGGGGGATTATTATGGTGTGGGGTTGTTTTTCAGGAGTTGGGCTCGGACCCTTAGTTCCAGGGAAAGGAACTCTTAATGCTTCAGCAGACGAAGAGATTCTGGACAAGTTCATGCTCCCAACTTTGTGGGAACAGTTTGCGGACAACCCCTTCCTGTTCCAACATGACTGCCCACCAGTGCACTAAGAAAGCTCCATAAAGACATGGAGGAGTGAGTTTGGTGTGGAAGAACTTGACTGTCCTGCACAGAGTCCTGACCTCAACCTGATAGAACACCTTTGGAATGAATTAGAGTGGAGACTGTGAGCCAGACCTTCTCGTCCAACATCAGTGTCTGACCTCATTAATGGTCTTCTGGAAGAATGGTCAAACATTCCCATAAACACTCTCCTAAACCGTGTGAAGAGCCTTCCCAGAGGAGCTGAAGCTGTTATAAGCTGCAAAGGTTGGGCTGATATTAAACCCTATGGATTAAGAATAGAACATCACTCACTTTATAACATCGTCCAAACGGTCCCCTATAGTATCACATACAACACACTGTCCATGCCAAGAACAATATAAGCACACAAATTGTTCTTTATGTGTATGTAGAACCACTGTCTTTACTAAAGAACCCTTAAGGAACCATATTTTTTGAGTGTATCACCATAATTGTACACTTCACCACTGTTATATCACACTAGCCATTTAAACTGTGCACTATACACTTGATGCTACAGCCTCGCCTCACAGCCTCCTTCCTCACAAACTAGCCGTCCAGCACATTCACCAGTGATTTTTTGATGAGTGGAGTCATCGTGTGTGCTTTTCTTAATCCTCACAAAAGCCTATAAACCCAGCAGCTCTTTTAAAAGTGAGCGTGGCGCGAGCTCGGGTATTTAGTGACTCAAAGTTTATGTGGCGTGTATCTATCTGCGCGTGACGTATAGCAGTAACGCGCACCAACGAGGGGGCAGTGACGTCAGCGGAGAGATCTGGCTGTCAGGGGGGAGGTCTGAGAGCCTCTGTGTATGTGTATATATGTGTGTGTGTGTGTGTTTGTAGCCCCTGGAGGGATGAAGATCATCGTCTCCAAGGTCAATCGCTCTGTAAACATGTATGGATGTGAAATTGGAGTGCGCAGCCAGCGTGATATCATACGAGGGAAGGAGAGGATAATGAGCGACACAAGAATAATGAAGACACTAGAATAGAATAGAATAGAATATAATCGAATAGAATAGAAGAAGAAGGCACATCACAGAAGATAACAGAACATAACAGAATAAAATAGAACAGAACAGAAATAGAAACAGAGTAGTGTAGAATAGACAACAAAATAAAATAGAATAGAAATAATTCAAAAGATAAAAAAATAGAACAGGAAAGAATAGAATAGAATGGAAAATGATTGAATGAATAGAATAAATAATAGAATAGCATACAACAAAAAACAGTATAAAAGTGAATAGAACAGGAGATAATAGATTTGAAAAATGATAGAATAGAGAATAGAATAGAATAGAAGAATAGAACAGAATAGAACTGATTAAAGAGAATACAATAGAGAACATAATAAAATGGAATATAATAGAATATAAAAAAGAACAGAATAGAATTTAATAAAGAAGAGAATAAAATAGAGAACATAAAAATGGAATATAATAGAATATAAAAGAGAACAGAATAGAATTGAATAAAGAAGACAATAAAATAGAGAACATAAAAAATGGAATATAATAGAATATAAAAGAGAACAGAATAGAATTGAATAAAGAGGAGAATATAATAGAAAACATAATAGAAGGGAATATAATAGAATATAATAGAAAACAGAACAGAATAGAAAATAATAGAATTAAAATTGTAGCGAACAGTATGGAACAGAACAAAGAACATAACAGAATAGAATAGAATGAAATAACATATAGAATAGAACAGAATAGAATAGAATAGGAAACAGATAGGTAGGAAAATAGAATAGAGAACAGAATAAAAAGAAGAACAAGAAATAATAAGAAATAATAGAACAGAATAGAGAACAGAACAGAACAGAACAGAGAAGAGAAGAGAAGAGAAGAGAAGAGAAGAGAACAGAACAGAACAGAACAGAACAGAGAAGAGAAGAGAAGAGAAGAGAAGAGAACAGAACAGAACAGAATAGAATAGAATAGAATAGAATAGAATAGAAAAGAAAATAATAATTGATAAAATAGAGAACATAATAGAATAGATGAAATAGAATAGAACAGAATAGAACAAAGAACAGAATAGAGGAGAGAACAGAATAGAATAGAACAGAATAGAATAAGAAATAATATAATTGATAAAATAGAGAACATAATAGAATAGAACAGAGAACAGAATAGAGGAGAGAATAGAATAGAACAGAGAACAGAATAGAGGAGAGAATAGAATAGAATAGAACAGAGAACAGAATAGAGGAGAGAATAGAATAGAATAGAACAGAGAACGGAATAGAGGAGAGAATAGAATAGAATAGAACAGAGAACAGAATAGAGGAGAGAATAGAATAGAACAGAGAACAGAATAGAGGAGAGAATAGAATAGAATAGAACAGAGAACAGAATAGAGGAGAGAATAGAATAGAATAGAACAGAGAACAGAATAGAGGAGAGAATAGAATAGAATAGAACAGAGAACAGAATAGAGGAGAGAATAGAATAGAATAGAACAGAGAACGGAATAGAGGAGAGAATAGAATAGAATAGAATAGAACAGAGAACGGAATAGAGGAGAGAATAGAATAGAATAGAATAGAACAGAGAACGGAATAGAGGAGAGAATAGAATAGAATAGAACAGAGAACGGAATACAGGAGAGAATAGAATAGAATAGAATAGAACAGAGAACGGAATAGAGAAGAGAACAGAATATAATAGAATAGAGGACAGAATAGGGCATAATATGATCATAACAGGATAGAATAGAGTAGAAGAGTAGAATAGAATAATGAATGAACAGTGATTTCTGTTTTTTGAAGTGTATTATGAATATTAATATTCTATTATTATTAATCAGATGAATAGAATTCCACGTTGGAGCAGATCTGAATCAGTGTTTTTAGAGAACGAGAGCCGGACGGACCCCGCCGCACCCCCCACCCCCACCCCCCCATCCCCCCTCTCTGTGCACAGACACTCTGAGGGGAAATTAACTGTCTGCCTTTACAGCCAGCAAGGACAGTTAACAGCATTACATAATCCAATGACACTCAACTGAACAAAGCAGGGACCACTGAGAGCCCACTAACACGGAGAGAGAGGGGGGAGAGAGAGGGGAAGGAGTGCATTACAGTGAGAGTGAATGAGAGAGTGAAAAAAACAGAGAAAGTGTGAGAGATGGAGAAAAATAGAGAGACAAAAGAAAAAGGGCGAGAGACTATGAGAAAGCAAATAATACAGAAATGTTTTAAAAGGTAAGAGATCGAAGAAGAAAGGAGAGAGAGGAAAGGGTAAGGGTGTAGAGGGGAGAGAGAGAGTAGAAGAGAAAGGGGGAGAAAGAGTGCACTACACATAAGAGTGTACAGGAGAGAGTCAAAGAGGGAGAGTTTGAAAAAGAAGGAAAGAACAAAAAATAAAAAAGGGAACACGTGAGAGAGAAAGAGGAGAGAAAAATAGACAAAAAACAGAGTAAGAGAAAGAGAGAGGCAGTTAGACATAGAAACAAAGACATAGAGGCAGAGAGAGACAGGAAAAAACAGAGAGAGAGAGAGGGAGAACAGGAGATAGATAGATAGATCTAGAGGCTATGAGAGAAAGATAGAGTGAGAGAGAGAGAGAGAGGCTATGAGAGAAAGAGAGCGAGAGAGAGGCTATGAGAGAAAGATAGAGTGAGAGAGAGAAAGGCTATGAGAGAAGAGAGAGAGGCTATGAGAGAAAGATAGAGCGAGAGAGAGAGAGAGAGGCTATGAGAGAAAGAGAGCGAGAGAGAGGCTATGAGAGAAAGATAGAGTGAGAGAGAGAAAGGCTATGAGAGAAGAGAGAGACGCTATGAGAGAAAGATAGAGTGAGAGAGAGAGGCTATGAGAGAAAAGAGAGACGCTATGAGAGAAAGATAGAACGAGAGAGAGAGGGAGAGGCTATATGAGAGAGAGAGAGAGAGAGAGAGAGAGAGAGAGAGAGAGAGAGAGAGAGACAGAGAGAGAGAGAGAGGCTGAGAGAAAAGAGAGACGCTATGAGAGAAAGATAGAACGAGAGAGAGAGGGAGAGGCTATATGAGAGAGAGAGAGAGAGAGGCTGAGAGAGAGAGAGAGGCTATGAGAGAGAGAAAGAGAGAGGCTATGAGAGAGAAAGGCTATGAGAGAGAGAGAGAGAGATACAGAGAGAGAGAGAGAGAGAGAGAGAGAGAGAGAGAGAGAGAGACAGAGAGGCTATGAGAGAGAGAGAGAGGCTATGAGAGAGAGAGAGAGAGACTATGAGAGAGAGAGAGAGAGACTATGAGAGAGAGAGAGGCTATGAGAGAGAGCGAGGCTATGAGAGAGAGAGAGAGAGAAGCTGAGAGAGAGAGAGAGAGAGAGAGAGAGAGAGAGACAGAGAGGCTATGAGAGAGAGAGAGAGAGACTATGAGAGAGAGAGAGGCTATGAGAGAGAGCGAGGCTATGAGAGAGAGAGAGAGAGAAGCTGAGAGAGAGAGAGAGAGAGAGAGAGAGAGAGAGAGAGAGAGAGAGAGAGACTATGAGAGAGAGAGAGAGAGACTACGAGAGAGAGAGAGAGAGAGACTACGAGAGAGAGAGAGAGAGACAGAGAGACTATGAGAGAGAGAGAGAGAGAGAGAGACAGAGAGACTATGAGAGAGAGAGAGAGAGAGAGAGGCTATGAGAGAGAGAGAGAGAGAGAGAGAGAGAGAGAGGCTTTGAGAGAGAGAGAGAGAGAGAGAGAGAGAGAGAGAGAGAAGCTGAGAGAGAGAGAGAGAGAGAGGCTATGAGAGAGAGAGAGAGAGAGAGAGAGAGAGAGAGAGAGAGAGAGAGAGAGAGAGAGAGAGAGAGAGATTTGGACTGCGGGCTCTGACAGAGGGAGAAAACACGACTCCGAGCTTAATTATCCCAACATCAACACGAGCATGAACAGAGCTCCAACCTCCAGCTCAGCCCCCAACCACACTCGAGTCGGAGCTCAAGCAGAAAATAGACGCGCGAGGAAGAGATTAGACCAAATAACCTCATCTGGACAACACGGCCCGCTTAAACACACAAACACGACCAAACACAGCTCCAGTAATTACCCAGCTCCTATTCAGGGACCCTCTGAATCAGAGAGGAGCATCTACACAGGACCTCCACCGTCTCTACCCCGTCTCTGTCCACCGCCTCTGACCGTCCAGCTGACAATACCTTCTATATTTAGAAAAGAATAGAAAACCTAAAGACCTGACAGAATTATAAATATAACTTTAAGGGAAGAGTCTGTGACAAGAACACCCAGACAAGGTCTCAGCTGACCTGTGCTTGGCATCCAAATATTATAGCACAATATTATTTATTTTATTATCATTATTATATTTACTCAGTATTAATAGAGTAAGTAGCGCTTTTCCATACGTCAGTGTGTTTATTTAACCCTTTCCAAGCTTCTCACATTCATACAATGTCTGGGGCGTCCAGGAGAAATCTGGAACCTAACTTTGTTCTTCAAACTGGAGCTTAAGATCTGATCTACTTCTCTCACAATAACATATTCATGTTACTTTGTATAGTATGTCTGATTATTTACATCTGTTCTAATCAGATCTGGTCTTACTGGTGAACATATACTTACTGATCAACACTACCTTCACCTACCTGTGTACAGGTAATCTGTAACACTACCTTCACCTACCTGAGTACAGGTAAACTGTAACACTACCTTCACCTACCTGTGTACAGGTCAACTGTAACACTACCTTCACCTACCTGTGTACAGGTAAACTGTAACACTACCTTCACCTACCTGTGTACAGGTAAACTGTAACACTACCTTCACCTACCTGTGTACAGGTAAACTGTAACACTACCTTCACCTACCTGTGTACAGGTAAACTGTAACACTACCTTCACCTACCTGAGTACAGGTAAACTGTAACACTACCTTCACCTACCTGTGTACAGGTCAACTGTAACACTACCTTCACCTACCTGTGTACAGGTCAACTGTAACACTACCTTCACCTACCTGTGTACAGATAAACTGTAACACTACCTTCACCTACCTGTGTACAGATAAACTGTAACACTACCTTCACCTACCTGTGTACAGGTAAACTGTAACACTACTTTCACCCACCTGTGTACAGGTAAACTGTAACACTACCTTCACCTACCTGTGTACAGGTAAACAGTAACACTACCTTCACCTACCTGTGTACAGATAAACTGTAACACTACTTTCACCCACCTGTGTACAGGTAAACTGTAACACTACCTTCACCCACCTGTGTACAGATAAACTGTAACACTACTTTCACCCACCTGTGTACAGGTCAACTGTAACACTACCTTCACCTACCTGTGTACAGGTAAACTGTAACACTACCTTCACCTACCTGTGTACAGGTAAACTGTAACACTACCTTCACCTACCTGTGTACAGGTAAACTGTAACACTACCTTCACCTACCTGTTTACAGGTAAACTGTAACACTACCTTCACCTACCTGTGTACAGGTAAACTGTAACACTACCTTCACCTACCTGTGTACAGGTAAACTGTAACACTACCTTCACCTACCTGTGTACAGGTAAACTGTAACACTACCTTCACCTACCTGTGTACAGGTAAACTGTAACACTACCTTCACCTACCTGTGATATAGAACAGAGAACAGAACAGTATAGAATAGAGAATAGAATAGAATAGAATAGAGAACAGAATAGGATAGGATAGAGAATAGAATAGAGAACAGAACAGAATAAAATAGAATAGAATAGAAAATAAAAGAACAGAACAGAATAGAGAATAGAACAGAATAGAATAGAGAACAGAACAGAATAAAATAGAATAGAATAGAAAACAAAAGAACAGAACAGAATAGAGAATAGAACAGAATAGGAAATAATAATTGATAAAAAAGAGAACATAATAGAAAAGAATAGAATAACAGAATAGAATAGAAAATAATAGAACAGAACAGAATAGAGAACAGAACAGAATAGAACAGAGAACAGAATAGAATAGAGAAGACAATAGAATAGAATAGAACAGAGAACAGAACAGAACAGAATAGAGAAGAGAAGAGAATAGAATAGGATAGAGAACAGAATAGAACAGAACAGAATAAAATAGAATAGAACAGAATAGAAAATAATAATTGATAAAAAAGAGAACAGAATGGAACAGAACAGAGAACAGAACAGAGAACAGAACAGAATAGAACAGAGAACAGAACAGAATAGAATAGAGAATAGAATAGAGAATAGAATAGAATAGAGAACAGAATAGAATAGAGAATAGAATAGAGAATAGAGAACAGAATAGAATAGAGAACAGAATAGAATAGAACAGAATAGAATAGGATAGGATAGAGAATAGAACAGAACAGAACAGAATAGAATAGAATAGAGAACAGAATAGAATAGAGAATAGAATAGAATAGAGAACAGAATAGAATAGAATAGAGAATAGAATAGAATAGAGAACAGAATAGAATAGAATAGAGAACAGAACAGAATAGAATAGAGAATAGAATAGAGAATAGAACAGAATAGAATAGAGAACAGAATAGAATAGAACAGAATAGAATAGGATATGATAGAGAATAGAACAGAACAGAACAGAATAGAATAGAATAGAGAACAGAATAGAATAGAATAGAGAATAGAATAGAATAGAGAACAGAATAGAATAGAATAGAGAACAGAATAGAATATAATAGAGAACAGAATAGAATAGGATAGAGAATAGAATAGAGAACAGAATAGAATAGAATAGAACAGAATAGAGAATAGAATAGAATAGAATGGAATAGAATGGAATAGAATAGAACGGAATAGAATAGAATAGAACGGAATAGAGAATAGAATAGAATAGAATAGAATAGAATAGAATAGAGAATAGAATAGAATAGAATAGAACAGAATAGAGAATAGAATAGAATAGAATAGAGAATAGAATAGAATAGAATAGAATAGAATAGAGAATAGAATAGAATAGAATAGAATAGAATAGAACAGAATAGAGAATAGAATAGAATAGAATAGAATAGAATAGAATAGAATAGAGAATAGAATAGAATAGAATAGAACAGAATAGAGAATAGAATAGAATAGAATAGAATAGAACAGAATAGAGAATAGAATAGAATAGAATAGAGAATAGAATAGAATAGAATAGAATAGAATAGAGAATAGAATAGAATAGAATAGAATAGAACAGAATAGAGAATAGAATAGAATAGAATAGAATAGAATAGAGAATAGAATAGAATAGAATAGAATAGAATAGAATAGAATAGAGAATAGAATAGAATAGAATAGAATAGAATAGAATAGAATAGAATAGAGAATAGAATAGAATAGAATAGAATAGAACAGAATAGAGAATAGAATAGAATAGAATAGAATAGAATAGAATAGAATAGAATAGGTCTTGTTTCTAGGTATCAGCACGGGTCCTGTGTTTATAGCAGTGTTTGAGTATAGGAGTAGTCTGGATTTAGACCTGTACTAGATAGAGATACTCTGACTGAACACTGAGCTCTTCTGTGAGTCTCTGTTAAAGAGAATCTGATAAAGGCTGTAAATGTAAATATGAGTTTAATTTTCAGAATGAATCAGAAAACGAGGCTGAAAGGGCAGCTGGCCTTTTCAGGCCGTGTTGAAAAATACTACGAGTCTTTCAGTCCTGAGTATCCCGGAGTAATTCCGCGCGGCTCGTGCGGATGAAACGCGGGCTGGAAAAGCGTTGGGAGCAGAAGGCGCGGGGATGATGCGTTTAGGGCTGACGTCCATGTCGGAAATGCAAATGCGACTGTCTGCACGCGCGGCCCAGAGCGCACGATAATTGTGGAGGCATCAGCTGAAACGCTGGCTTATTTTTAGGGCTGCTTACTGAAGTGTGAGCAGTGTGCACGCGCACGCCAAAGTGTATGTGTGCGTGTATGTGTATGTGTGTGTGTGTGTGGGGAGGCACGTGTGTCTGTCAAGCGGGAGAGAAACCGAGGGGTGTGTGCATGCGAGTATTAGAGGGGGGGGGGGGGTAGGAGAAGAGATTTGCGCGAGACGAGAGGAGTCCACCTGAGGCAGCCGCACGACAGCGTCACTTCATCAGCGCGGCCTGACTTCTGAGGACTGAATAAATAAGCAGAGGTGACTCAAGCGAGAGATCGGCTCAGTCCCAAACAGCGCTGGCTTTACAGTCGGGGTGGCGCGCACACAGGCTAAAGAGAAACACAGGGGGTGGGTTTACTTAAGAACATGTGAGCAGGTACAGGGTGCGACTCAATAATCTAGGCCTCAATAGGCTCCCTAAATAGGGCACTTATACTCTGTTCTTCACTTTCTACTGCACATTATCTACTTGGTGTGGAAGCCCTTACATCCTGACCTACATAGTGCACTACATAGGGAGTAGGAAACAAGTCCAGATTGAGCCTGGGCTAGCGGTAGTCACTAAACCTCCTCTTACTTTATTTGTATGCTCCTTCTAACGGTGGTCTAGTGGTTAGTAAGGTGGTGTAGTGGTCAGTACGGTGGTGTAGTGGTTAGTACGGTGATGTAGTGGTTAGTACGGTGGTGTAGTGGTTAGTACGGTGGTGTAGTGGTTAGTACGGTGGTGTAGTGGTCAGTATGGTGGTGTAGTGGTTAGTATGGTGGTGTAGTGGTTAGTACGGTGGTGTAGTGGTTAGTATGGTGGTGTAGTGGTTAGTATGGTGGTGTAGTGGTTAGTACGGTGGTGTAGTGGTTAGTATGGTGGTGTAGTGGTTAGTACGGTGGTGTAGTGGTTAGTACGGTGGTGTAGTGGTTAGTACGGTGGTGTAGTGGTCAGTATGGTGGTGTAGTGGTTAGTATGGTGGTGTAGTGGTTAGTATGGTGGTGTAGTGGTTAGTATGGTGGTGTAGTGGTCAGTATGGTGGTGTAGTGGTTAGTACGGTGGTGTAGTGGTCAGTATGGTGGTGTAGTGGTTAGTATGGTGGTGTAGTGGTTAGTATGATGGTGTGGTGGTTAGTATGATGGTGTGGTGGTTAGTATGATGGTGTAGTGGTTAGTATGGTGGTGTGGTGGTTAGTATGATGGTGTAGTGGTTAGTATGGTGGTGTAGTGGTCAGTATGGTGGTGTAGTGGTTAGTACGGTGGTGTAGTGGTTAGTATGGTGGTGTAGTGGTTAGTACGGTGGTGTAGTGGTTAGTATGGTGGTGTAGTGGTTAGTATGGTGGTGTAGTGGTTAGTACGGTGGTGTAGTGGTTAGTACGGTGGTGTAGTGGTTAGTACGGTGGTGTAGTGGTTAGTATGGTGGTGTAGTGGTTAGTACGGTGGTGTAGTGGTCAGTATGGTGGTGTAGTGGTTAGTATGGTGGTGTAGTGGTCAGTATGGTGGTGTAGTGGTTAGTATGGTGGTGTAGTGGTCAGTATGGTGGTGTAGTGGTTAGTATGGTGGTGTAGTGGTTAGTGTGGTGGTGTAGTGGTTAGTGTGGTGGTGTAGTGGTTAGTACGGTGGTGTAGTGGTTAGTAGGGTGGTGTAGTGGTTAGTACGGTGGTGTAGTGGTTAGTATGGTGGTGTAGTGGTTAGTATGGTGGTGTAGTGGTTAGTATGGTGGTGTAGTGGTCAGTATGGTGGTGTAGTGGTCAGTATGGTGGTGTAGTGGTTAGTATGGTGGTGTAGTGGTTAGTATGGTGGGGTAGTGGTCAGTATGGTGGTGTAGTGGTCAGTATGGTGGTGTAGTGGTTAGTATGGTGGTGTAGTGGTCAGTATGGTGGTGTAGTGGTTAGTATGGTGGTGTAGTGGTTAGTATGGTGGTGTAGTGGTCAGTATGGTGGTGTAGTGGTCAGTATGGTGGTGTAGTGGTTAGTACGGTGGTGTAGTGGTCAGTATGGTGGTGTAGTGGTTAGTATGGTGGTGTAGTGGTCAGCACTGTCTCCTCACAGTAAGATGATCTGGGTTAGATTCCCGGTCTGGGTGGTTCTGTGTGGAGTGTTTATGGTCTCTCTGTGTTTGAGTGGGTTCCTCCGGGTACTCCGGTTTCCTCTCACAGTCCAAACACATGAAAAAGCATGTTAGGTTGATGGACTGCCGACCTGCCGGTGGTGTACTGCACCTTGGCCCCATGATGCTGGGATTGGCTCCAGACCCCTCCAGATGGATGCACATATCTTCCATTCTTGGTGGTGGTACTTTGGGGGCACTGACCATTGATGAACAAGGTAACATTGTAGTCTGTTCAATGTCTGTAAGTGTAGAACTACAAAGTGCTCCTTTGGGGTCAGTAGGGTTGAGAAGTTGGACAATGGTTGTAGAAAGAAGAAGGTTTACCCAATGGTGGATGTATTGAACAATTAAATTCATACTTGTCAGTCTGGAAACTCCAACAAGGTTGCAAATCCTGTGAAATGTGATTCAGACCAATCCTAGAAAGCAAACAGGCGTAGGTACTTACAGGTGATGACCAAACGTGAGATCTCAGATGAGCTCAGATGTTGCACCATGAAGTGCTGCAAGTCTTTAGTACATTTTATTGCTTGTCAAAATAAACGCCTGCTCCATTGTTTCGTTTCTGATGTGACTGTGTATGCATCCACCGTCATTAGTCCCAAGACTAGAATAGGACTGTCACTCCAGGGAACCCAGAAATGATCCTCAGACATGTTTACAAAAACTTTTAAACCCACCAGCACCAACACCAGCTGGATTACAGGGATGAGGCAGTTCGCTCGTAGGCCATCAAACTCTGAGCAGGAGCGTTGATCCAGGTTCAGCGTTTAACCTTGCACATACTGAAGAACACAAACACACAGCCAAGACCGCTGATCCCAAATCAGTACTTCTACGCCGATTCATGTTTGACACATACGAGCGCTCAGATCCTCCAGTAGTTCAAAGCTGATTAGAAGCAGCTGCTCAAGTTAATGAAGATTTAGGTGGCTGTCAGGATTATATGGCTTTATAAGACAGTAACGCAAATCCACCTTAAAAAAAAAAGGGGGGGGGGGGGGGTTGGGGTTGCGAGGTGGGTGGAAACACACGCACTTGTTTTCTACAAGGTGGTGTTAAATCAGTAATGGCTCTATGGAATCTGCCGTCCAAGCCCAAGCTATCCGTTCCTCGTTCCTCTCCAGAAAACCTTCAGGACGGCTTCCAAAAGCCTGGATTAAGCAACGGGAGGCTATCATCTCACCATCTCGCCAATCAAAGCAGTGTGGTGCCTTTTACTTCCTGTGCTCAATCCCCCGTGATGAGCAAGGATTCCCTTTTAATCTTCACAGCCGTGAAGGATGGCGCCGGGAGGAAACTTCACAGAACCGACCCAATCAAAGCGAGAGGTCTGGACTAGTCCCATCTCTTTGAGGACGCTTGCTGTCATTGGTTGGTCTGTTTGGGGCTGAGCACGCAAAGTCTCATGGACTGGGAATCGTCCAGCTCTTGCTGACGTTGTCTGATGTAGAATTTAAATGCTGAGGTCCATCCATGCAGTGGACACTAGAGGGTAATGAGCACACCTGCCCAGAGCACCTGGGGAGCAGTTAGGGATTAGATGCTTTGATCATGTGATTGAGTTGGTCTTAAGGACCTTCTGATCTCAAGGCTGGTTCCTTAAGAGGTCAGGAAAGGCTGCTTCTCGGGAACTGACACCAAGGCTTCCACAAGAGGTCACGGTCTAGCTCAGACCTTACAGATATAACATCAAACAGGTGAAAAAAAACAAAAATCCAGAGGTGATCTCGTAACAAGACCACCCGGTTGACCACCATGAGTTCTGGACTAAATTCGGGTGGGAATATAGCTTTACTAAAGGTTTATTTTCCAAACCACTGACATCTTGTAGGGGGTGATGGTGACCTTGTCAACACTGTTCATTGGACAAGCCTAATATGAATTGAATGAAATAATATAGGCTGCCCCCTAGCCTGTTGCTTAGGGACGGATTTACCTATTTGCATTACCTGGATTCAAAAAATTGTGCATCTAATTGGGATGAACTCACTTCACTGCCGTGTCTGATCCACTCATACCAACACCACACACAAACTAACTCCACGTTAGTGTCACTGCAGTGCTGAGAATGATCCACCTCCATAATAACACATGCCCTGTGGTGGCCTTGAGGAACCTGTGGAGGTCCTGACCATTAAAGAACAAGTAATAAAGTATACAGAGAATCAGATGAACTAGTGTAGCTCCTATATGGTCAGTGGAGCTGATACAGTGGACAGTAGATGTAGGTACAAGAAGGTGCTTCTAATGTTATGACTGATTGGTGGTGATGATGGGAATGTTATCTTGTATCTAACTGGTCCACAGAATTCACATAAAGATGAAGAAGTGGCTGAAGAAGCCTACATAACTGTTGTTCTCTTTGAAGACCAAACATCCTGATGACACTCCTCGAATTTAGATTAGCCAATTTTTCATTGACCAAAGGTCATTCTCCTTACTGACCCTGCAAGTCTACCAAAACTACATCCCTTGATAAGAAATGGAAAATAGATTTCTGAGGCAACTGATGGGAGCTGCTGCTGGTTGTGCCAGTCCCTCCGGTTCCTGCCAATGATGTCTGAAGTTTCCTTTAGTGAGGAATTGCATCCATCTGGATAAGGATGGGAGAGAATGCTACTCAAAAACTGGCATGGACATCAAGATCACATCAGATTCTAGGTCAGACTGTACGAATTGGACATATGGGGAGCTGGGAGGAAACCCTCGCTATTTCTCTGGTCCAAAAATAACCTGAGCCCAAAGTCGGGTAAAGAATAGAGTAATAAAGTATACAGTGTATCAGATGAACTAGTGTAGCGCCTATATGGTCAGTGGAGCTAAGAGTATCCCAACATTCGTTCGGTAGGAATAGATTGTTGTCAAAATGATTTATCTAACAGCAGAACCAAACAGAAGAACCAGCAGAACCTAACAGCAGAACCAAAAATCTTGTAAAAGTCTTGCAAAGCTGCCCAAATCTCACCAAATCTTTCAAAGAGGGAATAAATCCAAGTAGATGAGAGTGGGCTGATCCTAAAGAACAACGGTACAGACATCAAGGTCGCCACAAGTAATTGTATTTGTAGACGAGACTGCATGAATCAGACATGGAGGGGGGGATGTGGTGGGGTCAGAGAAGAAGCCAAGAATCTCCTGGATGCCAAAAATATATACAACCCACATTTTGTGAGGTATACAGAGCTCCCACCACCCGATCAAGTCCCTTCATTAGGAAAGGGTTTCGCCAACGACAAGCAAACTGATTGGACAAAATAAAGCAGAATTGAATGCGTCTGATTGGCAGAGCACTGGGGTCACGTTGGGATTCATAGCCTCCCGTGTGCACGGTCAACGAAGCCACGCTGAACCCAGTCTCGTCGGGCACGGCCTGCCTGGATGACTAAGCCGCGGCCGGGGTGAAAGCCTGTCGGCTGTGCTGCCTCTCTTACGTAACTGTGCCTTTGTTAGCAGCGTGCCACGGTCGTTATCGTCCTCGTGAGCAAATAACCGAACATGACCACGGACGACTGCCGCCGTCTCGTAACAAGGCCAAAAAAAATCGAATAAAAAAAAAAAAGGTGGAGGAGGATCCAAATTCTGGAGCCAGCGAGAGAAGGGCCAAAGGAAGAGTGATAATTAAGACAAGAAAGCTTTTAGGATCAGGAGGAGGTCCCTGGAGCCAAATACGCTCCTGCTCTGCCTAGCCGCCTTCCGTCTCAAGGAGGGTGAGTCATCCTTCTCGTGTCAATCCTCTACTAAGCAGAGGCAGCCCAAAACCTTACATTGGGGAGGGGGGGGTAAACGGCAGGAAGGGATTTACTTAAAACCAAATAGGACTAAATCAAGACACCACTTCCCGGCGAAGCGTTCCAGACATATTTTTAATCTTTAATTACCCAAAATGACTCCCATTGCTGGAAGACCTCCAGTAGAACTCCAGAAATACTAGAAATAGGAGCAGCCTTAAATACAGACCAGGTGCCTAGGGGTCACGTCACTGCATCACACATGCTGCCCCCACTTCAGCTCAACAGCTAAGAGGGCTGGAAAAGGAAAAAGAGCAAACCGTCTGACGCTTCCAGATCTCTAGACACTCAGAACTGGGACATAAACCCACTTGGGAGGTCTGTCAGGATGGTCCCTGGAGTGAAATTTTGCAGGACAATCCAACAGAAGAGTGAATAGAGGACATCCCTGCTGCGTGGGGGGGACACCGGCTGACATAAAGACTTGTAGCTCTTCAGTACGAAGCTGAAGATGCCTTTACTACTTCTAATCCCATCACAACCACATCAGAAACATGATCTAAGAGACCCCAGACTTCTAGGACTGGTACAGCTTTCTAGCTTTCCTTGACTTTACTTGTCAGCGCAGAGAAGCTCAGACTCGAGGAAGCAGATTTTCGCTCCCCGCTCGGCTTATTTAGAGTCGCAGCGGCTGTTTGCCACCTCCGACTATAACAGAGTATCGTATCACACTTTCATCACACCTCGCGCAAGAAAATCAAGCACGGCGCGAGAAATCGTTCAGCGCGAACTCCCAGAAATAACCCACCGCCAGACGAGACGCTGGCTCCGCACCTGTCAGCCTCGCCTCCCAAAGCTTCCCGCGTCCCGAGAGTTTGAACAGCCTGCGGGCGCCGAGACGGGACCGAAGTCGCCCGCTTTCAAATCCCCGAGAAACTTAGCCCCATGAAAGCAATTCACTTTGGAACAGGCAGGGGTGCAACCTGATTGGCTGCCATAAAGTCTAATATTAGGAAAGATTCTGATTGACAGGCCCATGCCCCACTTTTTTGCGGCGGCCTGATTTTGGGTCGAAAGGAAAATGACAGACAGGCCTCAAACCACGTCTCTCGGCAAATAACGGTGATCCGAGTCTACACGGCAACGGGAAAGGAAGGTGAGAGAGAGTGAAAACGAGGGCAGGTGAGGGAACGGAGCTCGTAGTGGCAGAACTTTCTAAACCAGATGTCAGCAGATAGTTCGTTAATGGTTTGAGCATTCAGCTTTAGGGGACCATCAAAATAAAGAGTGACCCAATTTTTATATCAATCGTCTGTTTTTAGCCAAGACAGAAGAATCCCAGCAGCTTGCCAACTGCCTGCTGCTCCCTCCTTACCTCCTACTGTTCTGCACAAACACCCCCCACCCACCACCACCACCACCCACTGTAAGAACAAAAAGGACATCTGTGACTATTCATGAAAACCACTGATTTTGTGATTTGAGAACATTTTCCAGAACATCTGATGCGTAACGCTCATCACGTTGGACCTCACAGATCTGTAAGTGTACAGTATCGGAACACCAATCATTACCAGCTCGCTTCCAGGACACTCAACACGATGGGAGAGAAGTAGACAAGCTATAGTTCAGAGTGTTGACAGCATTGACCAGGTCCAAGTACTACTGATGCAACACAACACTGAGCTTTGCAATTCCATGTGAGTCCTGAGGGAATCGCAGGTCCCACCACCGTATCTACCAGCACGGATCTAAATTTTAGTGTGGGATCAGGATAATATATCACTACTGTCTCCATTTTTGGTGATTTTCATTTTTGCATTTGAACAGAACTGCTGCCTTTTATATTGTGTATAAATTTTATAATGAATGGACGAATAGAAACGCTCTAAAATAGCTCTGGTTCCATTGACTTCCATTGAAAGGCCTCTTTTTGGAGAGGCATGTTTTCTTGGGACAGTGATGATATACATGTAGGAGAATCCTGTGAATGAATAAATAGTCTATATAAAAATCTATATTTGTATATTTGTATAGACGGTCAGTCAGGCTCTGCAGTGGAAAACACTGAAATAGTCAATACGCCACAGTTAAGCCCACCCAAGGCAGGTCTGAGAAACGTCCGTCAACCATGATTTGGGAGAAACAGACCAAGTCAAATACTGGATGTGATTGACTCTCGTGGAGGACTGCAGTGAAAACCTCCAGCCTGGACCACTAGACTGCATCTCCTCACTGCGGCGCAGTAAACTCACAGACCAATCACGTGTGTTGTAAGATCATCAAAGGCTCCTCAGCCAATCAGATCTAGATTCGGGAGGGCGGCGCGCACACAGGCAAGGTACGAAGCCAGAGACAGCGGTTTGAGAATAAAGTGTGTTGGAAAATAAAGCGAGTCAGAGAGTAAAGTGAGTCAGAGAGTAAAGCAAGTTGAGGAATACAGTGTGTTGGAAAATAAAGCGAGTCAGAGAGTAAAGTGAGTCAGAGAGTAAAGCAAGTTGAGGAATACAGTGTGTTGGAAAATAAAGCGAGTCAGAGAGTAAAGTGAGTCAGAGAGTAAAGCAAGTTGAGAAATACAGTGTGTTGGAAAATAAAGCGAGTCAGAGAGTAAAGTGAGTCAGAGAGTAAAGCAAGTTGAGGAATACAGTGTGTTGGAAAATAAAGCGAGTCAGAGAATAAAGTGAGTCAGAGAGTAAAGCAAGTTGAGGAATACAGTGTGTTGGAAAATAAAGAGCGTCAAAGAATAAAGCGAGTCAGAAAGTAAAGCGAGTCAGAGAGTAAAGCAAGTTGAGAAATACAGTGTGTTGGAAAATAAAGCGAGTCAGAGAGTAAAGCGAGTCAGAAAGTAAAGCGAGTCAGAGAGTAAAGCAAGTTGAGAAATACAGTGTGTTGGAAAATAAAGCGAGTCAGAGAGTAAAGCGAGTCAGAGAGTAAAGCAAGTTGAGAAATACAGTGTGTTGGAAAATAAAGCGAGTCAGAGAATAAAGCGAGTCAGAGAGTAAAGCAAGTTGAGAAATACAGTGTGTTAGAAAATAAAGCGAGTCACAGAGTAAAGCGAGTCAGAGAGTAAAGCAAGTTGAGGAATACAGTGTGTTGGAATATAAAGCGAGTCACAGAGTAAAGCGAGTCAGAGAGTAAAGCAAGTTGAGGAATACAGTGTTGGAAAATAAATCGAGTCAGAGAATAAAGCGAGTCAGAAAGTAAAGTGAGTCAGAGAGTAAAGCAAGTTGAGGAATACAGTGTTGGAAAATAAATCGAGTCAGAGAATAAAGCGAGTCAGAGAGTAAAGCAAGTTGAGGAATAAAGTGTGTTGGAAAATAAAGCGAGTCAGAGAGTAAAGCGAGTCAGAGAGTAAAGCAAGTTGAGGAATACAGTGTGTTGGAAAATAAAGCGAGTCACAGAGTAAAGCGAGTCAGAGAGTAAAGCAAGTTGAGGAATACAGTGTGTTGGAAAATAAAGCGAGTCAGAGAGTAAAGCGAGTCAGAGAGTAAAGCAAGTTGAGGAATACAGTGTTGGAAAATAAATCGAGTCAGAGAATAAAGCGAGTCAGAGAGTAAAGCAAGTTGAGGAATAAAGTGTGTTGGAAAATAAAGCGAGTCAGAGAGTAAAGCGAGTCAGAGAGTAAAGCAAGTTGAGGAATACAGTGTGTTGGAAAATAAAGCGAGTCACAGAGTAAAGCGAGTCAGAGAGTAAAGCAAGTTGAGGAATACAGTGTGTTGGAAAATAAAGCGAGTCAGAGAGTAAAGCGAGTCAGAGAGTAAAGCAAGTTGAGGAATACAGTGTGTTGGAAAATAAAGCAAGTCAGAGAGTAAAGCGAGTCAGAGAGTAAAGCAAGTTGAGAAATACAGTGTTGGAAAATAAATCGAGTCAGAGAATAAAGCGAGTCAGAGAATAAAGCGAGTCAGAGAAAGAATAAAGTGCTGTAATTAAGAGAAGTGGAGGCGGAGAGTGACTGTCGAGGCAGGAATGGAGAGTCGTAGATGTTTATTCTTCACAGGCGTCTCTAAACCAGCAGGTCCAGACATGAAACTGAGTTAACGAGCTTCATTTACAGCCTCTATAAATAAACACTTTAAGATTCTCTTTTTTTCAAAAGCGTTCTGTCTGTTTAAAGTAGCTCTTGTTTTTATTGAAGTGAGTAAAAACATTTATTATTAGTTTATTAATAATTAATTCAGTTCAGCATTTAAACAGTAAATATACTGAAATATACTGAACGGTATGTGTGGTGTGTTGGTGTTTCAGTAGCTGATGGTATAAGATGCTGATACTAGACTACTTCAGTAAACAGGATACACCACTGAATCAGAACACACGTTAGAGATGATGGTGGTCCGGACCTTGTCCTGAGGAGATCTCCTCTAACTGGACCTTACTGACTCTAATTAAAGACCCCACGACGAGGCCTGAGGAACGGCATTACATTCCACTGTATACGAGCTACACTGAGGAACGAGGAGAGCATAGCAGGTAGCCTTAACGTACTGACGATACTAATCATATTCAGAGAAATGTTTATGATGTAACGAGGCGCGTACGCTCTGAGTTGACATTAACCAAGTGAGAGTGACGCGTCATCAAACTCTGACATTTAAATGAGGTCAGTTTCTGAGAGTGACGCCTCCAACCACAGCACAGTCACACACTAGCAGCTCGGATCTGATGGAATGATTTATTTGTAATCATGGTAGCATAATAAAACAATGAACATTGAAAGCACTGACAAGTTAACCCAAGGCCTCCCTCTCTCTCTCTCTCTCTCTCTCTCTCTCTCTCTCTCTCTCTCCCTCTCTCTCTCTCTCTCTCTCACGATCATGGCATGCAGTACCGCCCCCCCCCCACCAGCTCGTTCCTCGTCCACATACTTCAGTCTTTCAGTTAAAGAGTCTTCTTTGTTTTCTTGTCGCCTTGTTTTTCTTTTTTTTCTTCTTTTCTTTTTGAGTCCTTAAAATATATTTTAATATAAAACAAGCTCACGCACACAGAGTCTACCGGATTCGGACCCGTCCCTCGGAAGGATCTGAGGGTGAATGGAGTGTCCTGTTTTGGCTGGCGAGGGTGAGCTCAGCTGGGAAGTGCTAGTGTTGAT
>CM038711.1:6010781-6018281 GCA_021613375.1 Megaleporinus macrocephalus
GTGACCACACAGTATCAGGGGAGTCTCTGAGCTAGCAGACCATTTCTTTACGATGCAGGTGGGGGTAGAAGGGTGGTGGGGGTAGAAGGGTGGCGGGAGTAGAAGGGTGGCGGGAGTAGAAGGGTGGCAGGGCAGTTAGGCATCAGTACTTTCCCTGTGATGTTTTTAAGCCAGACCTATTATTTACACCTCTCAGCTAAATCTCAGCTTTACTGGTGGCTTTAGAGGCAAGTCAAAGTTGGGGGTCACTACACAGCGAGCACTAGGCATGCTGGGTAAATGATGCGAATCAAGCATAGTTACAGTTTCCACTGATATTATTTACAGAGAATAGGAACCAATAATGAAGAAGCAACACCACTACTAGCCTAGAGTATCAAGGTGGCGATTACAAGTCCAGAGTGGTGCCCACCCCTCATTTCTGGTGCCCACCCCCCACCTCTTGTGCCCCGCCCCTTACCTTGGGTGCTCACCCTCTACCTCCGGTACCCCCAACACAACTTCTGGTGCCTCACCCTCCACCTCTGGTGCCGCAGACACCCCACCTCTGGTGCCCACAACACAAACTCTGTTGCTCTCCCACCACCTCTTATGCCCCACTGCCCACCTCTGGTGCCCCACACCACCTCTGGTGCCCGCATTCCACCCCTGGTGCCCTATACATCCCATCTCTTGTGCCCCACCCATTACCTCAGGTGCCCCCACCCCTTACCTCTGGTGCCCCCAACACAACCTCTGGAGCCCCCAACACAACCTCTGGTGCTCACCCTCAACTTCTGGTGCTCAACCGCCCACCTCTGGTGCTCACCCTTTACTTTTGGTGCCCCACCCCACCTCTGGTGCCCCACCCCTTATCTCAGGTGCTCACCCTCCACCTCGGGTGCTCCACCCTCCACCTCTGGTGCCCCCAACACAACCTCTGTTGCTCTACCACCACCTGTGGTGCCCCACCGCCGATCTCTGGTGCTCTCCCACCACTTTTGATGCTCCCTCTCCACTTCTGGTGCTCCCCCTCCACTTCTGGTGCCCCACCGCCCACCACTGGTGCTCACCCCCTACCTCTGGTGCCCCCAACACAACCTCTGTTGCTCTACCACCACCTGTGGTGCTCCCCCTCCAACTCTGGTGCTCACCCTCCACTTCTGGTGCCCCACACACCCCACTTCTGATGCCAACATTGTGCTTGAGCTTCAAACCACGTGAACTAGAAACTAGGCTGATAGCTGCGTTCACAGGTGCTGCTGGAGATACACTCCATCTCCAGCAGTAGGGCAGGGTCAAGGATATCTGACAGTAAGAATCAGTGACACCACAGCTACAGGATCATGGGACTTCGGGGATCAGCTGCCTGTAAGTGTCAGTTATTACCTTCTCACGGAGCGCCTCTGGCGACGTCCATTTGACGGGCAGCTTGGCCGTGTCCTGAGTGGACGAGGCTTCCTTGGTGAGACCGAAGTCGCTGACTTTAGCGATGTTGTCTTCAGACACCAGCACGTTCCTGGCCGCGAGGTCCCTGTGCACGAAGTTGTTCGCCTCGAGGTACTCCATCGCCTCACAAACATCACTGGAGGACGGAGAGGGAGGACAAAGAGGTAGAGAGAGTGAGGGAAAGTGAGGAGGGGAGAGAGAAAGGGATACAAAGGGAATGGAGAGAGTGAGAGTGAGGGAGATAGACAGAGAGACAAATACGGAGGCAGAGAGAGAGATTAGCAGGAATCAGACATCAAGGAGGAACGGCATGAATAGAGGAGAGAGGCAGAATGAAAACATGATATCAAGCAGTGGATTAGAAGGTACATGACTTTCAAGGCTTTAAAATTGCTGGAGACAGCAGTTCTGTCGTCGGTGTATTAACAGAATAAAGATGAGAAGTCACCAGCAAAGCTCTCGTTTGAAGGCGGCTAAACTCACAGTGAGAATTTGAGCAGGCACTCTCCCCCGAGCACGGTGCGCCCTCGCGAGCGCAGGTAGTCCACTAAACTGCCCTGTTTTTCACACAAACACAAACACAGAGAGAGACGCATTACTTCTGCAATCACCATCACTAGAAATACTTCAACATCGCCTCGTTGTGTAGGAAATATTACTGATGTAGTGTTTTAGAAGCTAGTACATTCCATATGATATACACTGAACGGGCAGTGAAGCCTAAGGAAATGCCTCAGTGGCTACGTTTACATGAGATGTTCTCCAATCCGATTAAATTCATTCCAATTCCAGATTAAGACTGAGGTGTTTATATGCTCACTCTGCTCAACACTCTGATGATAATATCTCCGTTTACATGCACACTACAAGTAATCAGATCCAAAATGATGCTTCTGGTCACGAGGCTAGTTCTGCAACCTCCAACCCCCGACTGCCCCACATGTATGACCTCATTACCTCAAATCCATTAATGGCATGCAACGCAAAATAAAGATAAAACACTCCGCAGATAAACCTCTGTCTATCACCATCAATATCACACCTACACAACCAGAAGTACGCTCCACATAAAGCCAACACCCACCAGGGTGAAAACGCTGGAGTATGAACACGTCACTTCATTTGTTTACCTTGGCCATGTACTCTGTGACGATGAAGAGGCTTCCTCTCTCCTCCACGATCACACCCAGCAGCTGCACCAGGTTATTGTGCCTCAGCTGCCTGCGGAGAACACAGACACAGGGCAGGTATCAGACAGCAACACAGAAAAGCTGATATAAGATCATCTAGAACACAGCTGAGGGATTAGACGAAGAAAGGTAGAGAAGAAACTTGTGGGTGTACGTAATACAGGGGACACAGGACATGCAGGGAAGAGTGTGAAAACTAGGACGGGCTGAAGGGCAGGTGAAGACACTCACGTCATAACTGAAGCCTCGGCGATGAAGGCCTGCGCCGTGGCGTCGTGTTTGATGCACTTCACCGCCACCTTGGTCCCTCTGTAGTCTCCCACCATTACATCTAAGAGAAACACAAACATGATGTTCGGCACGTGTGCTTGAACTAAAGCTTTCACTGAACATTAACACATACAGCTCTATATGTAGGGGTGTAAGAAGATATTGAAATATTGAATATCGGGATATTATGTTTGGTGATACTGTATCAATTCTCATAAACACAGTATCCATACACAGATTTCTGGCAGACACTGAATCACTGTGTGTTGTGTTTAAACCTCTGACCACTAGATGGCAGTGTTGTAATCCATTTTCAGCTCCACTCCTACATTAACAAGCAGCACAAGGGCGCAGTGCTATTGTAAGCATTGATAAACCTGTTCATACAGTGGTGTGTTTTAATAGTAGGATTTGAAAAATAGAAATATATGACAGGTATGTTGGGTCTGTCTCAAATCCTAGTGATCTCCTACATAGGCAGCATTTTACGTCATAGTACGCGCTCCTGACATGTAGACTGTCCCAATTCTTACATACCTTAAACATGATGTCTACTGAGGAACCTTATTTAGACCTGATTTTAAGGAAGCATCAAACTCTTCCTCAGCCGCTAAAACAATCCCATGATGCAACGCAGGCAAATCTACGAGCAGTGAAGTGGTTTTAAAATGTGAGTTATTTTGATTCTCTCTGGAGTTTTAATGTGTTTCTGGTCATATAATCACACAAAACTTTAAAAAAAAACTATTTTATTATCAACTCCGTAACGAGTCCTTCACCATTTATCAGACATTAGCATTTACGATAGCAGATTTTTAAGTCTCGGGCTATTGTTTTGGATGCCGGCTGGTAACTTAGCAACCAGTTAAACCACCGGTGGCGTGGTGCAGTGGGCAGGAACGAGCCGTGACGCAGTCTCTCTCTAACTAGAGCGTCTCAGTAATCTGTTTTATGAGGAGAGATGAGGAGAGAACGCTGATACTTACACAGCTGCTACCTAGACAGCCTACTTAGACACTCACTAGGGTTTGAAACAGACCCATTGTATCGTCAGGTTTTTGCCAATACACAGCCCTACCGGTAAGCGTGCGTATCAGCTCTCTCTAAATAAAGTCTGCCAAGCCAAATCTCAAACAGCCAACAGGCTGTTAATCTCACTACTACTGTTATATGACAGATGTTTTGTAACTGAGTGAAGAATCCGATTGCGGCCCGAAGGTTGTTAGCCGAAGCGCTAGTGATATTGTGGTGGGGCACAAAATTGCGGGATGGCTTGTGTTCACAGAAAGCTTTTCATGGCGAGCTGGTGTTTCTCCGTCTTGGCGTGAGACTCGAGCGCCTTCACACCCAAGGTCCCTAACTGCATGGATGTTCTAATTCCAAGCCAAGCCTTACTGAAAACACACTTTCCCATGTTTTCCAAAGTAGATGAATGAACTCCAGAGATGTTACTTTGGTGACCGAGGCTGTAAATATCTACGGACGTACTTGGCGGGTAGGTAGTGCTGAACAGGACCGATTCCTGCCTGCAGTCATCATGGGGTTTATAGTTTCATCACCACATACCAACACCAGTAGAAATACAGAGAACACAGAACTAACTTCCGATTAGACTGTGCTTCTCAGGAATTAAATAAGGGCGTACTCAAACTAGGCTTTGTGATCCGGGCCCTAGTGTGATCGCTCCGATCACTGGGCCTGAAGAGGTGGGCCAGTGTGAGTGTGAGTACCCTCTAAATTAATTTTAAGACTTTGGATAGAAATCTGTCTGTTTTTAAGTCTTAATTTTTAAGTCTTAAGTTTTAAATTTTAGATATTTTAAGACTTTAAGACCCCACAGGAACCCTGTTCAATGACTTTGGTGTGAATAAAAAACAACCAATAATTAATTAATTGAATATCGTTATAGCTGATTACATATAACTTTCTAAAATTCTGGAGCACAATGACCTGAGATGATGTATTTGCATTGTGCATTCAAAATTATAATAAATATACAATCAAATAAAAAATTCAACATATTTAATAATGAAAGTATTTGAAAAACCAAAGAATTAATCTCTTTTACGAACCCACGCGCTCCTGTCAGGGAAAAATAACAGTCTATTAAGGACAAAATCAGTCTGAACTCCAGGATAAAGACCTACTGCCAGTGCCCACCGGCAGGGTGGCTAGAATGCCCCCACATTTCCTTTATTAAATGAAATGCACGGATAAATGAAAGTGTGACAGCTAGCTGCAGGAAATGTATTCAGACTGCAAATACGGCAATAAAGCTGCGGCTCAGTTTTTATAGCTGACTTTCTGGAATGAAGCAGTTCTGAGCTGCTTAAAAACCCTAATCGCTCCTCACGTTCACCGTCTGGAGATGACCAAACAGCTGCTTCCCTGTTAAAGACGAAGGCTGCTGTTTCCTGAACTCTCCTGAGCTGCGTACCACTGTTCAGATCTCAGGTTATGCATTTTAATGCCATGAAACTACTTTTTGTGGTATTTTAATTAGAAATAAGAACAGAGTATATGTATTAATAAGCATTAATAATAATTCATTACAAAACTGGGAATTATGATTAATAGTGGTTAATAACAATATTTGTCTTCATTCAGTTATTTGATTAAAATGTGTTTCTGTTGGTTTTATATTTAAATATATGAGACAGTGAGTATACAGACTGTAAACATATCCATTGAGTCATTTAAGCCTATACAGAGTGCACAGAGTCGCGTACCTCCGAACTCTCCCTTGCCGATGGTCTGTATGAGCTTCAGGTCCTTCCTGTTTAGAGCCCAGCCACCTACAGAGATCAGACAGGAGGGTCAGAACAGGTGTGGCAAACAGCTCCTTTCAAACATCAGAGAGTAACACGCCCCAAACAATACTCATGAACTCAAATAGAATAGAATTAGAATTTAGAATTATTTGTTATTTGTATTTACACACAGAGGACTTTGACCTCCACAGTGCAGTAACACACCTACATACACACACACTAGGGGGCAGTGAAACACCCACATACACATACACACACTAGTAAAAACACACACTAGGGGGCAGTGAAACACCCACATACACATACACACACTAGTAAAAACACACACTGGGGGCAGTGAAACACCCACATACACATACACACACTAGTAAACACACACTCTAGGGGGCAGTGAAACACCCACATATACACACACTAGTGAACACACACTAGGGGGCAGTGAAACACCCACATATACACACACTAGTGAACACACACTAGGGGGCAGTGAAACACCCACATATACACACAATAGTAAACACACACACACACTAGGGAGAAGGGAAACACCCACATACACACACACACTAGTGAACACACACACACTAGGGAGAAGGGAAACACCCACATAACACACACTAGTGAACACACACTAGGGGGCAGTGAAACACACACATACACACACACTAGGGGCAGTGAAACACGCACATATACGCACACTTGTAAACACAAACACTAGGGGGCAGTGAAACACCCACATACACACACACACTAATGGTCACATACACTTGGGGGAAGTGAAACACCCACACATACACACACACACTAGTAAACACACACACACACTAGGGGGCAGTGAAACACGCACATATACACACACTTGTAAACACAAACACTAGGGGGCAGTGAAACACCCACATACACACACACACTAATGGTCACATACACTTGGGGGAAGTGAAACACCCACACATACACACACACACTAGTAAACACACACACACTAGTAAACACACACACACACTAGGGGGCAGTGAAACACGCACATATACGCACACTTGTAAACACAAACACTACGGGGCAGTGAAACACCCACATACACACACACACTAATGGTCACATACAATTGGGGGCAGTAAAACACCCACACATACACACACACACTAGTAAACACACACACACTAGGGGGCAGTGAAACACCCACATACACACACGCTAGGGGACAGTGAGCACACTTGTCCGGAGCAGATGGGGTTTAGGTCCCTTGCTCAAGGGCACTTCAGACTGGTGACCTTCCAGTCAATAACTATCCGGTCACAAACCAGCAACCGGAACCCTAACCTCCAGCCCACGACTGCCCAACAACTCCAAGAACTCATACGAGAGAACAGAAATGATCATCTGCTCAGTGTCGGTTCTGAGATGCTTTAGAGGACAGTAGACGTAGACCAACAGGCTTGGGAGAAGTTTCAAGTGATGATGGGTCTAATAAGCCAGAGGGTTAGGGGTTGAGACCAGAGCAGGTCTGACATAAAAACCGGTGAGCAATTTTAGGAAACTAAATATGTAGACAGCTGATAATAGTATTAATTTGTATAATTCATATGTCAAACATGCACTGCTGACTGATGCAACGCACTAGTTAACTGTGACTGTTCATATATGACTGCAAATTCTCAGTAAACAGCAGAAAGTCATGTCTAAAAATAACCCTAACCCAAACCCTAGATTTACAGGCCTGGGTTTGTTATCTAACAGTTTTAGCAAATTTGTATCCGACTGAAAGTGCTTTGAGTGGACAACTCACTCCTGGAGAATTCATCCTGCGCCGCTACCGTCCCCTCCATCAGCTTTGGCTTGAT
>CM038711.1:6023281-6028281 GCA_021613375.1 Megaleporinus macrocephalus
CCACGCCCCATCTGTTCTTCGGGCACCATGAATAGGGCTGCCCTCTGCTTTGGTCAATGTGTGGTAATGTATTGTATTGGTTTTACATCGTATAGCGGACGTTAACAGTGTGCTCTTACGCTACTTGTTTATGTTGGAGTGGACGCGTCTGATATTGAAGAACACCACTATCTAGCAGTCAAAATGAACAACTGTGTGCCACTAATTACAAACTGCTTGATACTATGCTTGATACTCATTGTATTAGGTTCAGTGAAGTCCTCTTACTGTGGTGTTAAGACTTTATTTTGCTTTAGGACCGTTAGTCGTACACCTACATTCGTTTAACCGCCAGACTGGCCATGTTTTTTCTATCTGTGAAATTCAATATGGAGTTTCTAAGTGAGGTCTGCGGTCTTAATGTAATGGTCAAAAGGCTAACGATCTGTATTTACATCTAGCGTTTCAATGAGGACCTGAGGGATCCTGTGACCAAGGGGCCTTGCGAAGGCCTGCAGCAATGCTCAACTAGTAACATGTTGATATGTTGCATATCGTCCCTGTCAAAACAAAAGCATCTCCATTTTTAACTATTTTATTGCATCATTTAACAACACAAGAGCTGCTCTTAATATCCTGTAAAATCCACGACTAATGGACCAATAGAAACGCTTCAAAATCACTTGGAAGAAATTCTGGTTCCACTAACTTACACTGAAAGTACAGACAGTTTTGGGCCTCTCCTGTAAAGCTGCCGTTTTGGAGACACTAGGTTTTTCTTTGGACTCTATTTGTGTTAAAAATCGACTGATAAATGATCACTGGATCTTTTCATGTCTACAAGACATACGTATGTACACCAGCATAACACGACACACTAAAAATTATTATTATGAAGCTTATGCAGGTATATGCTTATATAAGCTCACCTCCACCAGCTGCATGAGGTTCTCGAAGTACTCCTCCTCGTCGATGGAGAGTTTGCCGTTGTGGTAGATGATGCGGTAGTGCTCCACCTTGCCCTCGCAGCTCACACACAGCGTGTAGTCTCCGGGGTAGTTTGTGCTCTCCCGCACCAAATACAGCCCCGTCTCCGGCGGGTAGAGCAACCGCTCCGCTTGATCTCGCGTGATTTTACCGTGGAACCATCTACAGGGAGAAAGATGGCGAGACAAAGTGAGATGCAGAGTGAGTCATAAATTACCGTTTCATTGGGTATTAGACTGAATAACATGGTACAGGATAAAGAACAGCTTACCACAGAGAGGCCAGATACAAACATCAGAGTGTACAACCCTCTACAACACCTGGCCAGCAACATATTTGTTCTTTATGTATCTTTTCTTAGCTACCTGCCCTTTACTTTGTTATAAAGTGACATCATCTCGTAACACCTCACTGGCTATGTTCACATGCAACCCGATAATCCATTAATAATCCGAATAATAGCTCAATGGGAATAGAATACGTCCATGTATACACCTCAATCTGAATAGACTAGTCTGATTGAGGTCATTACGATTACAATTTCTATCTGAAGGAGGTGGGTAATCCCGTAAATAATCAGTTTAATAGAAGAATAATAGCCGTGTAAACGCCTGTATCCCATTACATTCCCAAACGGAAAGTTTAAATACGTTCTGCGCATGTCCAGTTACGTCATGGAGGAAGTTTCAACATGGCGGCGGGAAGAAAATGCCTTCAGAGGGGACAAAGTTCATGCTTCAAACCTTTTAAGATTTAAAAACAGTGAGCAGGATGGATGGCCGTAAAGCTCAGAATAACGAGCTGTTCAGACGAGTATATGAGCAAAAGAACTAAAAAAACCTAAAGCTAAAAAGCAGGATGATGAAAGCGGTTCTGGTCCATTGTCCCATTTTACGATATTATGGATGAAGTCATGGGAGATCGACTCCTTGCAGGACGTGACGTCTTCCTCTCGGCCCTTCTTTAATAAGTATGTGAAATATGTTTTCATGAGTCTTCCATAATTTTACAGCCGGTAAATACATGAGCACGCTAACTGAAAACTCAGGTAACATACTTCTGCCGGTCTTACTCTGACTGAACGCGATGCTCGTTGTCATGGTAACGATTACACCAAGTTGTACTCTAGAGTATGCATGTAATGTTGGCTCTGATTACTTGTAGTGTGCATGTAAACGGAGATCTTCATCAGATCGTTAAGTACAGTAGAGTGAGCATATAAACACCTCAGTGGTAATCTAGAATCGGAATGAATTCAATTGAATTGGAGAAAATCTCTGCATGTAAACGTAGCCGCTGCCTATTCACCTGCAAGTTCGGCCACCCTCACGCACTACGCAGAGAGCTAAACCAGTAAAGACTGACCACTCTGAAACGTCCTGCTGCAGTCTAGCTTGTAAAGATGGATCTCCCAACTTGAAGTACCTGACTTTCAGGATCAGACTCTGGCTTAAAGGGATACAGCAGAACCAATGCTCTTGTAAGCCACAGCAGTGTGAGGGGCAGGACGCCATTCTGGCAGCTGACGAATTAGAACTGAGTGCACAAGTTGAGTACCCTGGGCTTACCAGGAGGCGGAGCCTAACAACACAGGAGCTCTAACCGTGTTTGAAACAGATGGTGATCACATACATTATAAGGAAAAAATATTATGCTTTGAGAAACAATGAACATTAAAAATTTGCTTAAAGGTCTCATTGCTTGACCCTTTAGCCCAGCTGCTTGTTTCCACAACAGACTCAACAATCGTAGTCCACTCATTCAAACGCACAGCTTTAATTTTTTAACGTGAGAACCTCTGGAGACCACGCTGGAGAGTGTTCATGGGAATCGCCATACATGACCAAGCAACCACAAAGCAACAGCAAAGTGGCAAGCTTGGGTACTCTCTGAGTGACCGGCTTCAATCTCAAACAAATTACTGTATGAATGATGGCAACTGTAATCACTCAACGAGGCTGCTTTAGTCAGTCTGTGGAAAATGAAAGGGTATGTTTTTCCACCTAGTGGTTCAGATAGGATGTGCAGGGAGGGGGGTTGTCCTCTTCCTGGATGAAATGCTAGCTGGAAATACAGAAATTAGGCTCATTTGTTTAAAGCCACTCTCTCGAGATCAGCTAAATTGGAGAAATATCGGCTGATCACTGATCGCATATTTTGATTAAAAATCAGCCGATACCAATACATAGCCGATCGATCCTTCCATCTCTACTCAATGTGAAACACACTACTGCTATAACAAAAAGAAAGATTAGTTGTGATTGGCTATATGATACGTTTCATTCAGAGCATGCGCCAATTTATACCTAATGGCTGAGGATCTGCCAGCTTTTACAACTCGGAATTATGATAAAACCCAGCGTTCGGCTGAGCCCTTTAGCTTTGACTCAGAGGAAATGATGCCAGCAGAACTGTGTACTAGTGAATGGAAACAACATTCAGGAGCAGAACTGATACCCAGATTTCAACCAGGACCAGGAATACGCTCATACAGGCCAACGCTGCCACAATAAGAGCATATTTCAGTGTCCGTCAGACTTTAGCAGCGATATCGTAGCCCTGTCAGACCAATCTGGCGCCTGGAATCAACAGGAAGTAGTATTTTTCACACTCACACAACCCACACAACCAATAGCAGGAAGTTAGCTGCTGGTAGTACTGGCAGGGAACCCTCAACCAGGACTCCTGCTCTAAAATCCCAGGAGTTTTGGGTAATATAATCGTCCTCTCTCGCTCTTATTCCCTGCTTGTATTACAAACGTGTATTAAACGAATAGGAAAGGAGATACAGGCACAGACGCAACACATGAACAACTTGTTTGCTATAAAAAGGCACTCAACAAAAAGCGTAAATGTGATTTGATCCTCAAAGCAGCTCACTCGTGTCTCTCTGTGATCAGGTTTTAAATGGAACGCGGCGGGGCTCAAAGCAGTTCGCGCCGCACAGCGTCAGAAACGACAGATTTAGTTACTGTGTCAACCCTGCAGCGGCAAGAGACGGAACAGTGACATGTTCAAGCCACACATGGGTGTACCGCAGTATCGCAAGTCCATATTCAGCATTATTATTACACATATAACACAAAAGCCCTAGTCTACTGGGCCGGAGCTACACAACTGATGCAGCTAAGACGTAATAGAAGCTTAATACATATTTAATTCTCTTGGTTATGTGGTGTGTGACACGGTTATCTATCACAGTTCAGACCTCATGATACTTGTCACTATTTTTAGCCACAGCGTCAGAAACCGCATTAGCAAGTCTGAGATTAGCGGGTGATGATTTTAGCGCGCAGTCTGCACAATGCAAATATTGGTACAACATGCTTTCATTACCTGTCAACAATAACTGCAAAGCTCCAGGCCGAAACCATCAGGGCTAAATCCAGACACCAGACATGTCTTGGCCGATCGAGTGGATGTGGGGTGACGAGCCAACACTGAGTAACTTGGATATTTTGATAATAAAGTTAAAATGCATTGTTAATTGGGATGGCCTACTCTGGAACCAACAACTGACCACTAAAGTTGCCCATCGTTTGTGTACGGTTCAAAGCAGCAGTGAATAAATCACTATTCGGGCGTCTGGAGGAGAAGGCAGTTCTCGAAAAGAAGGGTGTCTGGAGAAAAGGAGAAGGTAGTTCTCGAGGAGGAGGTAGTTCTTGAGCAGAAGGAGGTCTGAAGGAGAAGGCAGTTCTAGAGTAGAAGGATGTCTAGAGGAGAAGGCAGTTCTAGAGTAGAGGGGTGTCTGGATGAGAAGGCAGTTTTAGAGTAGAAGGAGGTCTGGAGGAGAAGGCAGTTCTCGAGTAGAGGGGCGTCTGGATGAGAAGGCAGTTCTTGAGCAGAAGGAGGTCTGAAGGAAAAGGCAGTTCTCGAGTAGAGGGGTGTCTGGAGGAGAAGGCAGTTTAAAAGCAGAAGGGCGTCTGGAGGAGAAGGCAGTTTTAGAACAGAAGGAGGTCTGGAGGAGAAGGCAGTTCTCGAGTAGAGGGGCGTCTAGAGGAGAAGGCGGTTTTAGAGCAGAAGGGCGTCTGGAG
>CM038711.1:6033281-6168281 GCA_021613375.1 Megaleporinus macrocephalus
GATAAAGGAATGAAGGGATGAAGGAACAGTGTTGGTGATGTTAAAAGAATGAAGGGATGAAGGAACAGTGTTGGTGATGATAAAGGAATGAAGGGATGAAGGAACAGTGTTGGTGATGATAAAGGAATGAAGGGATGAAGGAACAGTGTTGGTGATGATAAAGGAATGAAGGGATGAAGGAACAGTGTTGGTGATGATAAAGGAATGACGGGATGAAGGAACAGTGTTGGTGATGTTAAAGGAATGAAGGGATGAAGGAACAGTGTTGGTGATGTTAAAGGAATGAAGGGATGAAGAAGTGTTGGTGATGATAAAGGAATGAAGGGATGAAGGAACAGTGTTGGTGATGATAAAGGAATGAAGGGATGAAGGAACAGTGTTGGTGATGATAAAGTAATGAAGGGATGAAGGAACAGTGTTGGTGATGATAAAGGAATGAAGGGATGAAGGAACAGTGTTGGTGATGATAAAGGAATGAAGGGATGAAGGAACAGTGTTGGTGATGCTAAAGGAATGAAGGGATGAAGGAACAGTGTTGGTGATGTTAAAGGAATGAAGGGATGAAGAAGTGTTGGTGATGATAAAGGAATGAAGGGATGAAGGAACAGTGTTGGTGATGATAAAGGAATGAAGGGATGAAGGAACAGTGTTGGTGATGTTAAAGGAATGAAGGGATGAAGGAACAGTGTTGGTGATGTTAAAGGAATGAAGGGATGAAGGAACAGTGTCGGTGATGATAAAGGAATGAAGGGATGAAGGAACAGTGTCGGGGATGATAAAGGAATGAAGGGATGAAGGAACAGTGTTGGTGATGTTAAAGGAATGAAGGGATGAAGGAACAGTGTTGGTGATGTTAAAGGAATGAAGGAACAGTGTTGGTGATGTTAAAGGAATGAAGGGATGAAGGAACAGTGTTGGTGATGATAAAGGAATGAAGGGATGAAGGAACAGTGTTGGTGATGTTAAAGGAATGAAGGGATGAAGGAACAGTGTTGGTGATGTTAAAGGAATGAAGGGATGAAGGAACAGTGTTGGTGATGATAAAAGAATGAAGGGATGAAGGAACAGTGTTGGTGATGATAAAGGAATGAAGGGATGAAGGAACAGTGTTGGTGATGATAAAGGAATGAAGGGATGAAGGAACAGTGTTGGTGATGATAAAGGAATGAAGGGATGAAGGAACAGTGTTGGTGATGATAAAGGAATGAAGGGATGAGGGAACAGTGTTGGTGATGATAAAGGAATGAAGGGATGAAGGAACAGTGTCGGGGATGATAAAGGAACGAAGGGATGAAGGAACAGTGTTGGTGATGTTAAAGGAATGAAGGGATGAAGGAACAGTGTTGGTGATGTTAAAGGAATGAAGGGATGAAGGAACAGTGTTGGTGATGATAAAGGAATGAAGGGATGAAGGAACAGTGTTGGTGATGATAAAGGAATGAAGGGATGAAGGAACAGTGTTGGTGATGTTAAAGGAATGAAGGGATGAAGGAACAGTGTTGGTGATGATAAAGGAATGAAGTATCTCAGCAGGGATTCTTGCTTGGCGGCTGCATCACTGCTAGTCATGCCCTTCAGTTCTCCTCTCGGTGTCCAGCCCACTCAGATCACACTCTTCCTCCACAGCATGTCTTTAACGTGACGAAGGACAAACGGCAGGACGCGCTTCGTTAGGATCATTAAACCTCATCAGCGCATCAACTACAGAGTTGGAATATTAGAACTGATCACTATAACTGATTCCAATAATCACTTTCACAGTGATCCAGCTCGTGTTATGCTGGTGCTTTTGTACAGACTGAGAACTCAGCTTAATATATATAGTAGAGACGGACCAATCAGCGTTTTTGAGGCCAATTCCGATTGCCAATCACCTTTCAGCGCGATCGCCTGTTAGTCGAGGGCGGGGCTATATGCGACGGCAGGGCTACATATAATTAGCGCAAGAAAGTCATGAAACATGGTCTAAACTGGTTTATTACCAGTTTTAACGAGCTCATATGAAACAGTATAATATTTGTAACTAAATTAGAAGTTGGTCTAAATTAGAAGTTGGTCTAAATTAGAAGTTGGTCTAAATTAGAAGTTGGTCTATGTGGGAGTAAACCGCTTGATAAGCTCCAGAAGAGCCACATCTGAAAAGTATCTCTACTAGGAACAGCAGAGCGTGGATCCAGGTGGAACATTAAGCAGCAGAATGAACGTCTTCTACAGCCGAGAAGATCTGCTTATCTAGAACTATAAACTCAATCACTCTGGCTGTGGTTCTTTAGCTCTCTGGCTGCTGCTGTTCTGTTCGTACCGGTCAGATCTGGTCTGTATGGTGTTCTGGGTTGTTTGTTTTGTGTTAGCTGTGTGTTCTAGCTCTGCTGTTTACTGATACTCACTGTGTTCAGCTGTGTGGTGTCTCTGAAGTGTGTATCAGATTAGTATGTTAAATGTCTTTGTCTTGGTTCTCCTGTGAGACACTCTGGTGTTACTAATTTTATAGATGTTATAAACTGTCCTGGATGAGTCTGAGTCACATACGGTAACAAACTGTCAGACGGACGATGTTTTCTTTCCACACGTGCGGTGAACACTTAAACTGTTCTCACGAAGACGCTGCTTTAGTCAGTCTGACGAAAATGAAAGGGTATGTGTTTCCACCTAGTGGTTCAGATAGGAATTGCAGGGACCTGACCGGAGGGGGTTTCATGGAGGGCTCCTCTTCCTGGATGAAACACTAGCTGGAAATACAGAAATTAGGCTCATTTGTTAAACACTATTGATCAGCTCTTGAGATCGGCTAAATTAAAGAAATATATCGATACATGGCTGATTGATCCTTCCATCTCTACTATATACAGACGCCTTGTTTATAATCTGTATTTACAAATGGCTTCTTTTTTTATCATTGCAGCGTCTTGCTGTAAACCACCCAATCAGAGCAGAGCTCATTACGTTAATTATGAGCTCACCAAAAAAGCCCAAACCAAAGACACATACCGTCTATGTAGAACATTAGAGAACAAATACTGAACAAGTCCATTCCATGGCAGCTTCAATATACTGATAAAAATATCAATTAAATATTAATTAAAGAAGTAAACAGTAATTGTGCATTACAACATGAAGAAGTGTGCTCTGGAGGTGTGAACGGATCTCGTCCGCATGTTATACTGCATGTAAACAGGGTCAGTGTTGTACTGTATATGTTCAGATTGTTATATATGGAGCTGTATTTAATGTGAACCAGTGTGAATCTTTCTATACAGCGTGTTATGAACTATTATTATTTACTGATGTCTGTTACTTTAGTGTTAGATGTAAATCTGTTCTATGACTGATTGATTTTTGGATCGGTCCACGGCCGGCCGCTTTGTCCTTTAGAATATAACTGGCCACCTGCGCACTGGCAGCACTGGGTGGTCTGGGACAGAGACAATCTGATGGGTTTGATGAGAGAGGCTCGCTCGTTCTCGCTCTCTCACAGCATTTGCATAATTCACTTGTAACCCCCCCAAAACCCACCTCCTGACGCAGCCAAGCCATCACTCACACCAATTCAAATCAGGCCTTGGAGAGAGAGAAAATGTAAGAGAGACAGAGGAAGAAGAAGAAAAACAGAGAGAGCAGGAGAGAAAGAGAAGGAGAGAGAGAGAGTAAAGAGAGAGAGACAGAAAGAAAAAGAGGGAGTGAAAGGGAAAGATAGAGAGAAAATGACAGAGAGAAATTAAATGAGAGAGAAAGAAAGAAGAAAAAAGGAGAGAGGAGAGAGAAAGAAAGCAGAAAAAGAGAGAACAGGAGAGGAAAGAGAGAGAGAGAGAGAGAGAAGGAAAGAAGGAGAGAGGAAAGAGAAAGAAAGAGAATGTGAGGCAGAGAGAACGGAAGAAGAAAGACAGAAAGCAGGAGAGAAAGAGGAGAGAGAGAGAAGGTGAGAGAGAAAGAAAGAAAAAATAGAGAGCGAAAGAGAGAGAATGATACAGAGAAAATGACAGAGTGAGAATGGGAGAGAAAAAAAGGCAAAAAGAAAGAGAGAGAATGCTAGAGAAAAAGAAAAAAGAGCAGGAGAGAACGAGAAGGGGAGGAAATAGAGAAGGAGAGAGAGCAAAAGAGAGAGACTGAAAGAGAGAGAGACTGAAAGAGAGAGAGCGAAAGAGAGAGGATGATACAGAGAAAATGACAGAGAGCGAAAGAGAGAATGATGGAGAGAAAATGACAGAAATTAGACAGAAAGAAGAAAGAGAGAGAGAGAGAGAGAAAGATAGAGAGAATGAAAGAAGAAAAAGAAAGAGAAAAGGAGAAAGAGGGAGAGAGAGATAGAGAGAGAGAATAGAGATAAAATAAGAACACAACAACTAAAGACAGGGGGAAAGACAGAGCGTCTGAAGGAGAGAGAAGATAAATCAATCCGTAGTTCGCTCATGAGGTCGTTAATGAGGAGACGGTATGCGGGGCCCATGGGACCAGGCTCTCCCTGATTAGATGACCTTTTCCTGCATCGGCCAATCAGATCAGACAGAAACTTCAACCAGACTCCAGTACTGCACAGCCTGCACTGCTCATCCACTATTTACCATCTCCAGGACGATGATGGCTGATAGACAGAGACAGAGACAAAGAGACAGCAAGACGGAGACACGGAGGTAGAGAGGGACGTGCTCTGTACTCACGGCATCAGACTCAGTTTGCCTCCTGATTTCACTCCTTCTCGTTTCTGAACGTAGTTTGCTGGGATGGTGCCCTCCCGCCCTACTGTGTTCTTCGCTTTGTACCAGTTAGGGTCCTGCAGGAGCGCAAACACAAACAAGTAAACAACAAACAGGTAAAACAAATCAGTAACTGATCATTACAATCAATCAATCAGTTACTATACTCATCATCAGGAGCTGCTAGTGCGTTCAAGTGCAATAGAAACAAAGCAGCATGTCTGGCTCCAAATCAGGGCAGAGAGATATAAGGTGAAGGTTTAAGTTAAGTGGGAGACCCCTCAGTAAGAGCAGTTCTGTCGAATCCCCCCAATGTTAAAGGAACAACATATAGAATAATTATCCCACTATTTGGGGTCCCGGTGGGGCTGGAGCCAATCCCAGCGCCACCAGACAAAGCACCAAAATATGGAAATATCAAATATCAGCATATCTTGTTTGGTGATACTGCATCGATTTTAAAAAACACAGTATCAATACACAGATTTCTGGCAGACAGTGAATCACTGTGTGTTGTGTTAAAACCTCTGACCACTAGATGGCAGTGTTGTAATTAGAGATGGAAGGATCATGGATCGATCGGCCATGTATCGGTATTGGACGATTTTTAATCAAAATATGTGATCGGCGATTGGCCGATCGATGGTGCTAAACAAATAGCCTTTGTTAGCCTTTCATCCAGGAAGAGGAGCCCTGCGTGAAACCCCCTCCGGCCAGTTCCCTGCAATTCCTATCTGAACCACTAGGTGGAAATACATACTGTTTCATTTTCGTCAGACTGACTAAAGCAGCGTCTTCGTGAGAACAGTTTAAGTGTTCACCGCACGTGTGGAAAGAAAACATCGTCCGTCTGGCAGTTTGTTACCGTATGTGACTCAGACTCATCCAGGACAGTTTATAACATCTATAAAATTAGTAACACCAGAGTGTCTCACAGGAGAACCAAGACAAAGACATTTAACATACTAATCTGATACAGAACTTCAGAGACACCACACAGCTGAATACAGTGAGTATCAGCAAACAGCAGAGCTAGAACACACAGCCCAGAGAACCGTGCAGACCAGATCGTGCAGACCTGGATCCACGCTTCCGGAGCTGTATCAAGTAGTTTACTTCCACATAGACCAACTTCTAATTTAGTTACAGATATTATGCTGTTTCACATGGGCTCGTTAAAAATGGTAATAAACCAGTTTCCACCTTGTTTCACTTGCTTGTGCTAATATGTAGCCCTGCCGTGTCTAACAGCCCCGCCCTCGATCGGTATCGGCTATCGGCTGATCGCGCTGAAAGGTGACTCGGCCTCAAAAGCGCTGATCGGTCCATCTCTAGTTGTAATCCATTTTCAGCTCCACTCCAACATTAACAAGCAGCACAAGGGCGCAGTGCTATTGTAAGCATTGATAAACCGGTTCATACAGTGGTGTTTTAATAGTAGGATTTGAAAAATCGCAGTACATCGTGATATATTGAATCGTGACTGTATTGTATCACCAGGCTCTTGCTAATACGCAGACAGGTCTCTAGTCCATCGCATGGCCAACACACACCACTCATTTCCAATGCTTCTAAAAGAATGCACTTTAATTAGACGTCACAATGTCTGTGTGGTTCGTACCTTGGTCACTCCGATGATGGTGAGGACGTCTCCTTTGCAGAAGGGCAGGTCCTGTTCCGTTGTGCCCTGGAAGTTATACTTAGCCACACACTCGGTGCCTTGCGGCCATGCCGTCTGCATCAGGACGAGAGAAACGAGCTTGTTAATCTGAATGTGTTGCACTTTCCACGATGCCCCTCCACTCAGGGCCATGTGAGCATTCATTGGACAGACCTTTCTATGCTCCGCCTATAACATCAAACAGCCATAACATTAAAACAACCTCCTTATATCTACACACACTGTCCACTGTATCAGCTCCACTGACCATACAGGAGCTCCACTTACAGACTGTAGTTCATCTGATTCTCTCTATACTTTACTACCCTGTTCTTTAATGATCAGGACCCCCACAGGACCACCACAGAGCAGATACTATTAGGGAGGTGGGTCATTCTCAGCACTGCAGTGACACTGACGTGGTGGTGGTGTGTTAGTGTGTGTTGTGCTGGTGTGAGTGGATCAGACACAGCAGTGCTGCTGGAGTGTTTAAACACTGTGTCCACTCACTGTCCACTCTATTAGACACTCCTACTACCTGCTGGTCCACCTTGTAGATGTAAAGTCAGAGCTTATCTATTGCTGGACAGTTTGTGTTCCTGTAGTCCTTCATCAGTGGACACAGGACGTTGCCCACAGGGCTGGATGTTGCTGGTTGGTAGACGACTCTCAGTCCAGCAGTGACACTGAGGTGTTTAAACAGTGCAGCAGCAGCAGCACTGCTGTTTCTGATCCACTCACACCAGCACAACACCACCATCACATCAGTGTCACAGCAGTGCTGAGAATGATCCAACCTGCTCTGTGGTGGTCCTGTGGGGGTCCTGATCATTAGAGAACAGAGTAATAAGGTATACAGAGAATCAGATGAACTACATTATGTAAGTGTAGCTCCTATACGGTCAGTGGAGCTGAGAAAACAGGCCGTGTGTGTAGATTCCAGTCTGTGTAAAGCAGTAATAAAATGTTATGACTGCGTGTGTAAAACTAGGACTGAAAATGGTGAAAGGATGAGCAGTAGCGAGTATCCTCTGCTCTGAAAAGCTGGGGGCGTGTCTGCGGAGGGCGCTAAACCACACACCATCAAGGGAAAGCTGCAGCCTCTCTCTCTCACTACGCCCTAAAAACTGCATCCTCCGTCTAGCAGCTTCAGCACAGCCAGACATGCTCGAGATACAGTCCTCTTTAGAGCCAGAGGTCACTGATCCACCTGAGACTCAGCCTCGTTCGTCCCACTGAATGGACACTTTTGTCTCCTGTTTATGCAAATTAGAGCTCGTGTAAGCTAAAAGGGGAAGCAGTAGCCTGTTAGTCCTCCTCCATAAGAGTCTGTTCTGAGTAACGTACTGCAGCTTTACCTTGAGTGCTCTTTGAATTGGGTGGGCTTGTCTATTCAAAGTCCTGCCAACCTGTTAGCACTGTTAGCCTAGCAGCTAACATGAGCCTGCAGTGTGTAATGTAGCAGCTGCACACTAAACTGGCTGATGCTGCTGCGCTCGAGTTCTTATAACATTACAGTGTTATGGGAGAGACTGAGGCATGATTTCAAGCCCACCCAAAAAACATAGTTTACAGTCTTCATGTTTTCTGCAGTTATTTTCTAACGTGTGACACGTTTAGAGACAAACCTCTGAATTTATGTTCCAACCATGGTAAAACTGGCAACTTAGCATTACGACTGCTGCACACTGCTACAGTTTCTCATTAGGCTGGATGAGATCACTGCTGGTGTTCCTGCCTCCTTGCATTTAATATTATTATTATTACTACTACTACATATTCCATCAATCAATCTATAAATCCATCCAGCCAATCCATCTACCTATCTATCAATCTACCTATCTATCAACCTGCCTACCTATCTATAAATCAATCAACCATCTATCAATCAATAAATCCATCAATTCATCCATCCATCAAGAAATCAATCCATCCATCTATCCAAGTATAAATCAATCCATTTGTCCATCAATCAATCTATAAATCCATCCAGCCAATCCATCTACATATCTACCTATCTATAAATTACTTAATCAATCCATCAATCAATCTTTAAATCCATCCATCAATCAATCAATAAACCCATCTATAAATCAATCAATTAATCCTTTCATCAATCCATCTAGAAATCAATCCATCCATCTATCCATGTATCAATCAATCCATCTGTCCATCAATCAATCTCTAAATCCATCTAGCCAACCCATCTATAAACCAATCAATCCATCCATCCATCCATCCATCTATAAACCAATCCATCCATTTATTTATCAATCCATCAAGCAATCAATATAAATGAAACAGGACCTCTACTACTCTAACAGTTTTGAAGAGTCAGAGGAGGAGTTGATACTTTATGCATTCCAAATTAAATAAATAAATTAATTGAATTAGGTTTTTTTTTGTCACACCCACCTATTTTTGTGGGTTGGCTGAGTGCCAAACATTCAGAGGTTACTCAGCTAAGACTAATTAAGACTAATTAAGTGGCAGCTTTGCGTGTCATGTACAACCTGCCGCTCTACCAGAAGAGACTGGCTGGTAGCCAGACGCTAGAATCAGTTATTTTCACAACGTGCACGCAAAAAGGTGAACAACCTGTCGGACACACGGCTTGACCGATAACTGGATCAGTGAAAAAGGACGGAGCGCATCCCCAGGTCAAAATAAAACTAGCCCAGGTTGCAAACGACTATTACATCTACATGAAGAGCAGAACCTAACGATACCATGTGAACTCAGTCTAAAGCGTTTCCTGAAAGCACCGCGCTGACGTTTCCTGTAATTGAGCTTCTGTAGAGATGCTCAAAGAGATCTCACTGATAAAAACCGATGAGCCCCGCTGCCGACTTCTCTTTCAGGTGTGTGGGACGTGTGGATGAGTGAGTTCTCGCATCTGCTGAAGCCTGACCGGCTCTTTCACAGAACATCACGCGTGTGTGCTCCGGTGCACTCACCTGTAGACCAGACATTGTGAGTGTGGGGCTGCGGTTTCCTCTGGCAGGTGTCACAGAGTAACAGGTAGCATCAGAGCTCTGAGGAGACACACAAGAGACACAAGTGAGTACACTGTGAAGACATGTGGTCACGCATGGTGTGTGTCGAACGGGAACTGTTCCTAAATCAAGAAAATCTTTATGAATAAAATCAAACCCCAACAAATTAGCACCATGCACAGGCCAGCGGTTCCTAGATCAGTCCCTGGGGACCCCCAGCAGGGCCGGGTGAGATGGACCAGAAATCATTTCTCTGTATTTTTAGGCTGAATGCCGATTCATGATATACTCAACCGAGCAAAAGTCTTAGACATCTTATTTCTTGGCCAACAATTACTCAACCACAAAAACAGACCAAACACAGACTTGACCGCTAAATGCGAATGATGTGACTGACATAAAAACAAAACAAAAAACAAAACAAACTATGAACAGAAAAAGGCCTTCCGTCAATCAGGGTCCCAGTACATCATGGAACGCAGTGGAGTGGCCCCTCTCCGGCCTTTTCCTGCTGAGAATATAGGAAGTGAAAGTGGGAGAGTGAACCAAACCCCCACGGAGGGCTCTCAAGAAGCTGACGCAGATTTTCCATCACCAGAGTGTCGAGTAGGTGGTACGTGTGAGCGTGAGTAGAGCTGCGCTAGCCCTTTCGGACCACATAACCACTTCCCCCACATGACAGATTTTATTTATACACATTTATATCTATATCTATATATCGATATATATATATATATATACATACACACACACACACACACACACACACACACACACACATATATATATTAGAGATGGACCGATCAGTGTTTTTAAGGCCGTTGCCGATAGCCGATACTCGAGGGCGGGGCTATATGTAGTTATTAGTGCAAGCAAGTCATGAAACACGGTCTAAACTGGTTTATTACCATTTTTAACGAGCTCATATGAAACACTATAATATTTTAAACTAAATTATCAGTAAATAAAGTAAATTAAACAAATTTACCAATACTGCAATCATTACATTTAGACCCTTAATTTAAAACTAAAAAAGCTAATTAAATAAATGCAGTGAAAACTGCAGTCATTAAACTCAGACTCTGTTATTTTAAACTAAATCTGTAATCATTAAATGTAGAATATTGAATTGCTGCTGCTGTTCTGTTCGTACCGGTCAGATCTGGTCTATATGGTGTTCTGGGTTGTTTGTTTTGTGCTAGCTGTGCGTGCTAGCTCTGCTGTTTGCTGATACTCACTGTATTCAGTCGCGAGTGTTCTCTAAAAACTGAATCAGATTAATAGTATTAAAGGTCTTTGTCTTTGTTTCCCAACGAGGCACGGTTAATTTTACAGATTTTAAAAACGCTCTGGATGAGTCTGAGTCATATACGGTAACAAGCTGCCAGAGGAACTGAATGAAAGGGTATTTATTTCCACCTAGTGGTTCAGATAGGAATTGCAAGGACCTGGCTGGAGGGGGCTTTAACGAAACGCTAGCTGGAAATACAGAAATAAGGCTCATTTGTTAAACACTATCAATCGGCTCTCGGGATTGGCTAAATTGGAGAAACATCAGCCGATCACTGATCACATATTTTGATTAAAAATCGGCCGATACCGATATATATATATATATACACATACATACATACATACACACACACACACACACACACTTAAAAGGTCATTCATAATTTGTTCCATTGGATCCATTTTTACTGGGTGGCCTTTGTTGGATGATCACTTCATTAATCGGCCAAATAATTAGGATCACTGAAAAATATGATATGATTACTGGATCATTAATATCTGCCGGCGACGGCCCGACTTCTCCTACCTCTCAGTATGGAAAGCAACATCACATCACATCACATCACAACAAGAGAGCAACCAAACACTACAGCTCCCCTCTCAGAAATAAAAGACAGAACATTCTACTAACAGGTCAGATACACACACATGCGAGTGGGAGATATGGAGAATGCGTGTCCCTGCAGCTCAGTGGCATCCGGCGCCGAAACAGGAAGTGTTCTAATTGCAGACTGCTGCAAACGGACAGAAGCTAAATATAGAGCGGAGCCCTCACCAGTGCGTGATGTTATGGGTAAGTGTTCTCATGTAAAGTGGTGGCAGCAGCAAAAGCATCTACTTCTTAAATAAACCACAGCAACAACAACAACAAAAACCAATGGTTTCATATCTTGTCAAATTGAATTACATGAACAGAAAATATTCAAGCCTTCATTTCAGACTGAACATAGCGCACTGGGCCTCCAGCTCACACGCTTTACTTGGATTCAAGAAATGGAGGTACGTTTGATGGAGCTTTGGCGAGAGAACCATCAGCGCAATAACTACTCATACTGCTTGTTTGCTGAAGCCATTTTGGAACTAGCGAGTGTTCTGCGTGGTGTTGCTAGTTCTCACCAGAGTTTAGTTCTCATCAGAGTTTAGTTCTCTCCAGAGTTTACTTCTCACCAGAGTTTACTTCTCACCAGAGTTTACTTCTCACCAGAGTTTACTACTCAAGTCTTCTCAATCTTCTGGACAGCAGCCTGATGAGTGGGCGGTTCCCCAGGGTGAAAGTCGTGTCACTGATCAGTCGTGTAGTGTGAAAGCCAAGACAACTGAAAGCCTCGTGATCACAGCACAACCAGTCGTAAAGTGTGAACGGCACAAAGACCTGACCACTCAAACAGTTGTGTAGTGTAAACCAGGCATGACTCGTCCTGCAGCTTTCAAGATATCATATTGTCTGGTCTGATTATGTGATCTGGGCTTGTATACTGCTTTTTGATTGGACACAGGTATTCTAGAAAACGACAGATTTCCTATGAAATTTTTCCCATAGAGAATGAATTGGATGGAAAAATGCACACCAACCTACTAAACATCTGCTCGACCAACAGAAGCCGTTTTACATACACTGACTCAGGGCAGACCCCCGACCTCGACTGCAGTGTTGGTCTAACCTGCACTCATCTGTTTGTTGATCAGGTCATTCCTCTTCCCCCCCCCCATACAGTCCCATTCAATTTCTAGCGCAACCAAACATCATGGTTTTGTTTAACATATAACCTCCAAACTGCCTGTACTCACTCAGGGCGGATCCCCAAACACACCGACCTGCACTCCTTTACTTGCCGTTTATTCATTTCTAGTTCCTTGGACTGCTTAAGTTGCACAACCTTTAAGAAATGCAATTTTCTAATTTTCTAGCCAAAACAACACGATGGGCCACCACAGGTTTTATATTGTTTGTTTCAACATATTCAATCTTAAAAACACAAAGTACCATGCTCATGCAAATGTCCAAGTATTGTGATCTAAGATTTTGGCCATTTGGCTCAACTCTTTCATAAATAATCCATAATTTTAATTATTTTAACAATAACAACTTACATTTTCATGTTTATTTAGAGTATTTAATGCTCCGTTGTGTATGTTTAGACGTCCTATTCAAATGTTCAAAAATGGGAATATGAAATTGTTAATATATGGACAAATAATACACTGCATTGTTGGATGTATTCATAGAAAATCTTCTTATGTTATTTGTTTTGTCACTTATGAAATATAAACGAGTGGCATTCAATTCAAGGTCATCCAATATAAAATTATATACAAACACACTAGGTATAACTTTATACACTTATCTGCCACCATAGTGATTTATCATTTTGGAAAGAATTGAATTCTTATTGAAAATGTAAATGCTTATTCCAGAAGCAGCTGTTAGCAGCCGCTGAGTATACTGATAGCTTGGCGCAGAATTTAACGTATCACCCATATAGCTGATCAGCCAAGACACCTTTAGCTATTTCACTTATTTTCATGTATGCAGGAGCTACAAGTAACAGCAGTTTTCACCCAACCAGTTGAGTGTGGTACAAACTAAATACCTAGAACCGCACACACTTGCCCCAAACCTTGTCTAGTCATTAAGTTCTCAAGCAGAATTTATTATTTTTCTCTGACGCCGTATGACACTGTTTTAGACAGAGTTACATCACACATCTGAAATCTATGTGTATCTCTTCATTGCTTAAATTCCATTCTTCCTCCAATACATTCCTTTAAAACTACTAACACACAGGAATGAATCTGGTCCATGAGTGTCTGTGTAACACCCCCCCCCCCACCCCCTTTGCATCCCACCACAGTTATCATCCTCAGTGCCTTGTCGTTGGCTCGCCTGCCTGCTGCCAATGCCATGGCAACAGCTGCGTCGAAATCACACACCCATCTCCTTTCCTAGCTATCCAGCGTTTCTATATGACAGTCATTACCACCTCCTCTTCCTCCTCCTCGCCTCTCTGACATCACACAAGCACAGCCGAACCGCATCAGATTAAAGATGAGGTGTAAAACGCATGACTCACTGCCGACAGCTCGGGAATGTTACAGTTAGAAAAATATTTAATAAAATGTGCTCTCTTTTTTTGGGGCCGAATAGAAATTTACTGGCTAATCTCTCGACAACAATAACAATATAAAAAAACAACTACTCCTTTTTCTTTATTGTCTATAAGATAAGAAAAAAAAAATATTTTTTTTTTCATTATATATAATCGCCGTCCAATGGAAAAACACCTTCAAATGTAAGTCAATAGAACCAGAATTTTTTCCAAGCTTTTTTGGAGCATTTCTATTCGTCCATTCATCATGAAATTTTCCCACAAATGATGTAGTAAAATTGGAGATACATATACATACGTACACATACACACACACACACACACATATATATATATATATATATATATATATATATATATATATATATACACACACACACACACATACATACATATATATATATATATATATATATACACACACACACACACACACACATATTTCAGAAGTGTTGTTAATTAGCTGATGAGTATGGAAACTAATCTGTATAGTATATAACTGGAGCTCTGCAGAATCAAGAAGTTTCTGATGCATATAGTAAAGTTCAATTTACATACAATTATAATCACTTTATGTCTCAGAATCTAAATTAAGCCTGAGTTTGCACTGATTTGTGTTCTACCGTGTGTATCGACTGCTGAATCAAAGTAACTGAGGTGACAAATTATGACTACACAGTCCAAACCATAACAGTGTATAACTGTGACTATTGTGAGCAACAAGTTTATTAACAGCACTTAACACTAGGGCTGTATTTATTGGCAAGAACCTGGTGATACAATACGCACTAACATACAGCGGTCACGATTCAATATATCGCGATACTGTAAGCAAAGTGGCCAGAGGTTTAAACACAACACATAATGATTCACTGTCTGCCAGAAATCTGTGTATCGATACTGTGTTTTTGAGAATCGATACAGTACTCGATATTCGATATTTTCTTACACCCCTACTTAGCACTGACTGGTACTTTCACTTACTGTCAGTGCTTCAACAGACGATGCTGGGGTTTGTTGGAACGCCCATCTGAGTGCCCATCTAAGTTTGGCCAAAACAAAATCAAAACGCAACCTTTGCTACAGCTGTTGGGTTAACATACCTACTGGTAAAGGTTGGGAATCACCAGAAGATACAACGTTATTATTAAGATGCTCGATACAATATTAACGATACAATATTATTCATATTGTTAAAGTACTGCGAGTACTGCAAAAACCTATTTCTGCTGTTAGAACAAAAAATACTTATGATACTTTAGAGAAGGAAAAAAACATACTTTACTTTTAAAGGAAGGTCAAGGGAACCAAACGTTTGCCCAAGTTTTTCTTGGGTCATTTCTTTTGGTCAATTGATTATTAAACATACAAACAGGTATAAAGAGCAACAGACATTTTAAAATTATGTTAAAAATAAAAAAAAAATATGATATGCTGCAACACATTTTAATTTATTTCCTTTTTAAACGGCAAGTGTTGTCTCAAAATAAAACCTGTCCACATCTGTTTTATCTAATGACATGGTTCTCAGACGGTTTACGGCACACAACCTCTGTTACTTTGATTGATGTCCATGTCGTGACACTATGCTGTATTGATTTGCACCCCCACAGAGAGTGAGATTTTTGGGTTAATGAGAAACGTGTTTAAGGATGAGCTTCCCAACAACCTATGCAGATATAGGGTCTGTCTCAAAACCTAGTGAACTCCTACATAGGCAGCATTTTACATCATAGTATGCGCTCCCGACATAGACTGTTCCAATTCTTACATACCTTAAACATGCTGTCTACTGAGGAACCTTATTTAGACCTGATTTTAAGAAAGCATAAAACGCTTCCTCAGCTGCTAAGACAATCCCATGATGCAACACAGGCAGAACTTTTTCCCAATATGGCAGACAAAAGCGGAGCTACTAGTGGAGAAGTATCTTCAATGTGAGTTATTTTGATTCTCTCTGGAGTTTTAATGTGTTTCTGGTCATATAATCACACAAAACAGTATTTTATTATCAACTCTGTAACGAGTCCTTCACCATTTACACTTTAATACTCGAGACATTAGCATTTATGCTACCATATTTTTAAGACTCAGGCTATCGTTATGGATAGCCGGCTGGTAACTTAGCAACTAGCTAAACCATTGATCGTGTGCTGCAGTGGGCGGGAACAAAACGTGACCCAGTCTCTCTCTAACTAGAGCGTCTCAGTAATCTGTTTTATGAGGAGAGATGAGGAGAGAACGCTGATACTTACACAGCTGCTACCTAGACAGCCTACTTAGACACTCACTAGGTTTTGAGACACACCCAATGTAGTGAACAACAATATGTAGATATAGACCAAACAGCTAATGTTACTGCAATAAAACCAACTATCAGTATACTTGTATTTCTTATCCTGGTTATCTGATGTACTGGTACAATGCATGCTGGGTAACGTAGTGAGAGAACAGCTCAGTTTTATTAAACTGATGAGGATGAAGGACACAGTGCCGGGGCTGCAGAACAATCTACAACAATGAGAAAAGCTGAAATGCCCCTTTAAACGAGAACTCTGAGGATAAATAGGACTATAAAACCATAATAAGTGTGTTAGGAGAGATTATAGAGGCCAGATCTTTCAAGACAGCCCAAATACGCTGCTTCAAGACTTTAAAATATGTAGAAAACCCTTAATTCATTACTGCAATATCAAAAAACTGAAAACATATCGTCACTGTCCAAAGAAAAAACATTCATCTTCAAAACAACTACTTCCCAGGAGAAGCCAAAAGCCGTCTTCACTTTCAATGTAAGTCAATGGAACCAGAAGTTTTCCCGTGCTACTTTGGAGCATTTCTATTGGTCCGTTCATCACAGCATTGTCACACAGTGTAAACGGCAGCTGTCGAGTTTAAACAGTATAGAAAAATAAACATGAAGTTGAAGTTGTCATTTAATTCTTTACACCAGCACCACCACCATCATAACACTTACTGTCTGTTCACTGCTGACATACATACAACGTTTCCAGGAAGTAATCATTTGAAGATCAGCAAATCCTCACAGGTTGACCTAAAACCTGCAGCTTCTCTAACGCGCCCCAGGGCTCGGGCAGAACCCCAGCAGCGCTAACCATTACACCAAGCCCATGACCTCACTTCCTTCCTGTGTGGACTGAAAAATGAGGCCCAGCTCCCGGCAGAATGTGCCCTTTCCTTCTGACCTGCCAGCTGAAGCCCGCTCTAAAGCCGTACGCAAGAAGCCAAGCAGACTTTAAACTACAGCTGCAGCATTTGGGGAAAATATCTAATTATGACTTTTCTGAATATTTAAATAGGCTTTATTGTCTATAAGTCAAGGCTTAGGCCCAAAATATCCTTCGACACTCTTCTACAGGCAGCACACAAGATCCATGTTGTTACGTTATACTTTGCTTTGAGATTTTGATGTAATTTTGATGGCCAAAATACTAGCACTGTGAACAACCCCATACTGCATCTGTGATACACCCTTCAATCAGAGATTCAGAATTATATCACAATAATAAACAAGGTTTAATTTGACCAACAGGTATTTGATATGGAATTTTTAGCACCAGAGGAGCTGAATGATCAAGCAATGCTGGGTTTGAAGATAAAATGTCTGGATATACATAAAAAGCACATTTTGATCTAAAACGTCTGGCTGGTAGTGTATCTAAAACGTTTGACTGGTAGTGTATCTAAAACGTTTGTCTGGTAGTGTATCTAAAACGTTTGTCTGGTAGTGTATCTAAAACGTTTGGCTGGTAGTGTATCTAAAACGTTTGTCTGGTAGTGTATCTAAAACGTTTGTCTGGTAGTGTATCTAAAACGTCTGGCTGGTAGTGTATCTAAAACGTTTGGTTGGTAGTGTATCTAAAACGTTTGTCTGGTAGTGTATCTAAAACGTTTGACTGGTAGTGTATCTAAAACGTTTGTCTGGTAGTGTATCTAAAACGTTTGGTTGGTAGTGTATCTAAAATGTTTGGCTGGTAGTGTATCTAAAACGTTTGACTGGTAGTGTATCTAAAACGTTTGACTGGTAGTGTATCTAAAACGTTTGTCTGGTAGTGTATCTAAAACGTCTGGTTGGTAGTGTATCTAAAACGTCTGGTTGGTAGTTTATCTAAAACGTTTGTCTGGTAGTGTATCTAAAACGTTTGGCTGGTAGTGTATCTAAAACGTCTGGCTGGTAGTGTATCTAAAACGTCTGGCTGGTAGTGTATCTAAAACGTTTGGTTGGTAGTGTATCTAAAACGTTTGGCTGGTAGTGTATCTAAAACGTTTGGCTGGTAGTGTATCTAAAACGTTTGGTTGGTAGTGTATCTAAAACGTTTGGTTGGTAGTGTATCTAAAACGTCTGGTTGGTAGTTTATCTAAAACGTTTGGCTGACACAGATACAGGCTGAGTTAGCGCTGAGCCTGGGAGAAAGAGCCGAGCGCAGAGTTAGCACCGGTGAGTTTACACTCTGTGCCAAAACAACAGCAGAGAAAATATGGAAATGTGACCTTAATGACGATGCAAATCCAGGCAGGAACTGCGGCTAAGTTAGCGCTGCTTTTGGCACGTTGTGGCTGACAGGGTAGGAGGCCAAGCTGAACCCAGGGAGAGGGGCGATGCACGAGCTGAATCTGTTACGGTCTAGCGATCACCGGTCAGTATAAATGAGTAATTGATTACTTGGATTGTGTTGACAATCAAGGAAGGCCGTATTTCCCCCCCAGTACATTATTAACTTTGATTAGCGTACAGCTACGTTCAAAACAACTACTTCTGCTCCACAGCGTCACTCTTACCACAGCCATAGCTAAAGGGTGGGCCGCAAGATACATACCCCACAATGTCCTAACAGTCCTCAGAGTATATACAGAATAGGGGTGAAATCTGAGATCACGATGAACTGAATCTCTTCAAAAACAATAAACGAGTTAGATGTTATGATGTCACAGATTCACATTTATATTCTTATCAGCGTCTCTCGAACAACACTTTACTGTCTTACAGCTCTCTCTCAGCTTTCTGCAGGTGTTGTGGTCTCAGGGGTGGGACGACGGGAGAAACGCTGCCCCCCCAAAACACTGTGCCTGTCTCAGCCATCTGCTGCACGCCAGTTTTTTTTATCTGTTGAGCTGAGCACTCGTTTTCCCCGATCTGTCCGTTCTTCTCATCGTCCCTCTGAAAGGGCCAGAACCATCTGCTGTTCATCAGCACAGAGAGAGAGAGAGAGAGAGAGAGAGAGAGAGAGAGAGAGAGAGAGAGAGAGAGAGAGAGAGAAGATAAAATGTAAGAGAAAGATGAAGGGCAGAAAAATAGAGAGAGATATAGAGAAAAAGGAAAGATGAGAAAGAGAGAGAGAGATGGGGGGAGAGAGAGAGACAGGGGGAGAGGGAGAGAGAGAGAGAGAGAGAGAGAGAGAGAGAGAGAGAGAGAGAGAGAAAACTGTATTTCAGTGTTGCGTGCTGTTCTGCACCTGCCACATTCTCTAACTCGCTCTGGAGAAACATCTCATCCCCAAAAACTTCATGGGAGGGACGATAAACTCCCTCCATCCTTTCTGTCCAGAGAAAACCAGGAACCTCCAGAACAGAACTTCACAGCAAAGGACTGAGACCTTCAGCGACTTATAAAGAGTTCATTGCAGATGTTAGTCTAAGCGTCATCACATCTACACAACGTTGAGCAGAAACGAAGCGCGAACAGAAACCCAGTGGAGATGTGTTTCCTGTGGTGACGCCTTCTCCACGGCTTAAAACGACCAGAGGCGGCGGGCTCCTACCTCCCCTTCGCATGTCCTCATGTTGTAAGCTGTAGCTAATTGAAACCTGCTGTAGTTACTTTATATAGCCTCGCCCAGCTGAGCTACAAGAACAGCAAAGTGAGCACAATGGATACGCAGAGGGTCTTTGTGTAACGTCCCCCCCAAAATATCAGCTTTATTAACTGTGTTTCAAGAAATGAGCTGAAACATTCTTGTCAGTCTGTAATAACTCAACATATCAGACAGAGAGTTCAGCTCCTGACACTTCTCTTGTTGTGAAAACTGAAGAACAACTGAGCCAAACGTAGGACGCAAACATCATTACTCAGACCTGTACAGAGAGCACTCTCACCATCTGATCTGATCTGATCTGCTTCCTTTCATAGACAATTAATACATAACACAGCCACGCTTTAGCTAGGAGTAGCCAGGTAGTGCTAGTAGATGGGGTAAGTGACAGACTAACAAATATTTATGATGAGAACTGTATAGGACCTTATGGAAGAAGAAGAAGAAGAAGAAGACGAAGAAGACGAAGAAGAAGACGAAGAAGAATAAGACGACTAAGAAGAAGAAGACAAAGAAGATGAAGAAGACTAAGAAGCAGACAAAGAAGCAGACGAAGAAGAAAATGAAGATAAAAGAAGATGACAAAGAAAACGAAGAAGAAGACGAAGATAAAGGAAGAAGACGACAAAGAAAACGAAGAAGACAAATAAGCAGATGAAGAAGGTGACGAAGAAGGCGACGAAGAAAACAAAGAAGAAAATGAAGAAGAAGAAGACGAAAAAGACGATGAAGAAGACGATGGCGAAGAAGACGAAATAGAAGCAGACGAAGAAGACTAAGAAGCAGACGAAGAAGCAGACGAAGAAGAAGAAGAAGGAGACGAAGAAGAAGAAAGAGAGGAAGAAGGCGAAGAAAAAGACAAAGAAGATGAAGAAGACGAAGGTGTAAAAGAAGGCGAAAAAGAAGACGACAAAGACAAAGTAGAAGAAGACGAAGAAGAAGAAAACGAACAAGAAGATGAACTACTACTACGGGTCCTAAGCTAGGTATAAGAAGCTGCTAGCTCAGTATTCCCAGCATGCTAGAGGCTTGAAGACACTGAAGATGATGTTCTTGGACAAAGTGATGAAGAGAGAAAGACAGACTGACTGACTAAAACACTGGACGAGTGTGAATCGTGGACTGGGTGAGAGCTACAAGACATAAAAGAACTTTAATGTTTATATGTTTTAGATACTTTTCAGTATCTAAAACAATGTGAAAACACAACGAGGGTCCATAAGTGGTGCTCAGCCTTTAAGTTTCACGGTCTGTTGCAACTTAGTGAAGCTGAGAAAAGCTAAACATTGTAATGCCCATCATGTATCACGATAATGACTTCAAATATGGTGATATACCCCCCCCCATCACCCACCCATATAACCAGGACACTGTGACTGATTTACATTAGATTGAGTAAACAGGTGAGTAGCTGTGACAGTTGGATATTCAATACATGCCACATATTTCACGCTACAGCGTTCCACCCGTATTATACAGTCCTCTAGAAAATTCAGCACACTCCCAACGAGCGCTGCGCACCCCGCACACAAAGCTTGAAGGGTTTCAGTGCCGGCAGCCGGCGGCTCATTTCTTCTATTTATATCCTCTGGATATTCAGACACTGGGAGCAGTGAATGTGAGAGAGTGTGTATTCTATATGAGTTCACACTCATTAATTTGCATGCTGGCATTCATTACTGATCCTATTGAGTGTGCACAGGTTGTCTATGGGGGTGTTGTTGAGAGAGAGAGAGAGAGAGAGAGCGAGAGAGAGAGAGAGAGAGAGAGAGAGTGAGAGAGAGAGTGAGCGAAAGAGAGAGAGTGGGAGAGAATCAGAGGGAAGAAAAGGAGAAGGAGGAGAGAGATGGAGAGAACAGTATAGAGACAGAATGAGAAGTGAACAAACAAGATAAAGAAAAAAGGAGACTGAGGGGAAAAAAGCCGGAGAGTGGGAAAACAAGACAAGACAGAAGAAGAAAGAGTGAGTGATAGAGAGAAAGAGGAGAGAGAAAGAGGGTTAACTAGTGAGAGAGATAGAGATAAACTACAAAAAGAAGAAGAAAAAAACTACAACGGAAATTCTTGCAGAGAAGAAAAGGGGGCGGACGGTCCGAGAACTGTGGTCGATGTGGGGAAAGAAGGAAAGAATAAAAGAATGTGAGTTGTCAAAGGAGAAGGGAGGAATGTGGGGGTGGGGGGGAAAAAGAAGTGTGTGACGAAGGAGTTCTGTAAATAGACAAGCGAGAAGAAGTGAGCGAGCCGTGAGCCATGAAAAGGGATTTCAGAGAATGAATGGCTGTGCAACGAGAGAGAGAGAGAGAGAGAGAGAGAGAGAGAGAGAGAGAGAGAGAGAGAGCTAGAGATAGAGAACAAGAGAGACAGAGAGCAATAGAGAGCAAGAGAGAGCAAGAGAGAGAGCAAGGGAGAAAGAGAGAGCAAAGGGAGAGAGAGAGAGCGAGAGAGTGAAAAAGAGAGAGAGCAAGAAAGAGAGAGAGAACTAGAGATAGAGAACGAGAGAGAGAGCAAGAGAGAGAGAGAGAGAGAAAGAGAGAGAGAGAGAGAGAGAGCAAGAGAGAAAGAGCGAAAAAGAAAGTGCGAGAGGGGAGAGAAAAAGAGAGAGAGCAAGAGAGAGGGGAAGAGAAAAAGAGAGAGAGCAAGAGAGAGGGGGAGAGAAAAAGAGAGAGAGAAAGCCAGAAAGGGGGAAAAGAGAAAGAGAGCAAGAGAGAGAGTGCCAGAGAGCGAGAGAGGAAGAGAAAGCGAAAAAGAAAGAGCAAGAGAGAGGCGGAGAGAAAAAGAGAGATAGATAGAGAGAAAAAGAGAAAGAGAAAAAGAAAGAGAGAAAAAGAGAGAGAGAGAGAGAGAGAGAAATGAAGGCAGAAGGAAGAGAGTCTTTTGCAGACCTCTCAAACTGTGATGTCATGCTGTAGCCGCTGTCTGAAAATCGGTGTCTAAGCTGTTTTTCACCGTCTGATCCACAAACAGTTCCCTCTGAGCGGCGCTGGATTTCTCAATGACGAGAAGTCGAAACAGGCGGAACACCACACGCGAGCTAACACTGCTGCACACTCATCTCGCACAAGACTGCCAACCTCACCAGCATACACCAGACAAAACCAGCCCGATCTGAGACCTATCGACTGGTAATATATCAAACGGGGACTTTTCTGATCACCTGAGACTCAAACAGAAACAGAATTTACAGAACAGGACAGTGAACTGATCTGCAGCCAGTTTCAGCACATCAGGTTAACGCTCTGTGTTTACAAAACTGCTATTTGTATATAAAAGTAATGAAACATTTTTATCCCCATCATCTGTCTGATCTACATTCTAAAAACAAACACCTCCCGTTACCAGTGCAGCTTCGGTATCATCGGTGGTCTCTACTTCTTTGTACATTTTAAAATAGCTGCTTCTTCTTGGCCGAAACACGCCGGACAGAGTTTATACAGCGAGACAAGTGCTTCTCACAATGTATAGCTCATTCTGAGCCCCTCCCCCCAGACTGTAACTGGTCCCAATAACCGCATAGCTTATTTTGAGACCTCCCTCTGGCTGAGACTGGTCCCAAATACAGCATACTGGTAATTCTGGGACCCTCTCTTGACTGTGATTGGTCCTAATTGCTGAATAATTTATTCTAAGACACCCCGCCCCCAGACCATAACTGGTTCCAACTACTGCATTGTTCATTCTGGGACCTCCCCTTCACTGTGATTGGTCTTTACTGCTAGGTCACTTATATATACTGTTACTGGTCCCACCTACCACATACTTTAATCTGGGACGTCCCCTTGACTGTGATTGCTCCTATTTGTTCCTCTGGGACCCTCCCTTGACTGTGAGTACTAAGTGAGTACTAAGTACTAAGTACTGCATTATTCACCGACACCTACCCAGACCATTACTGGTCCCACTTACTGCACAGTTCATTTTCTTCACTGTGATTGGTCCTAATTGCTGTGTAATTTATTCTGAGACCTCCCCCCAGACTGTAACTGGTCCCAATAACCCCATAGCTTATCTTGGGATATCCCTTTGACTGTGATTGGTCCTACTAGCTGTGTAAGTTGGACCAATCACAGACCATCCCCCCCAGACCATAACTGGTCCCAATTACTGCATAGTTCATTCTGGGACCTCCCCTTCTCCTTCACTGTGATTGGTCCTAACTGCTAAGTCATTTATTCTTAGACCTTCCTCAGACTGTTACGGGTCCCACCTACCACATACTTTAATCTGGGACCTCCCCTTGACTGTGATTGAGTACCAAGTACAGCGTTATTCACTCTGACACCTCCCCCGACTGTTACTGGTCCCAATTACTGCACAGTACATTTTGGGACCTCCTCTTCACTGTAATTGGTCCTAATTGCTGCATAATCTATTGCAAGACCTCCCTCTGACTGTGACTAGCCCCAAATACCACATTGTACATTCTGAACCTCCCCTGACTACAACTGGTCCTCCCCTCGCCTGTTGCTGGTCCTAACACCCACCCCCCTCGGTTCTGACTGCAATTGGTTCTAATCACTGCAACTGGTCTTAAATCACCATCATATGTTCTAAGATCTTCCTCTGGCAACTGCAACAACTGGTTCTAAATCACTGCGTAGTACATTCTGGATCCTATATCTCTGACTGGGATTGGTTTTGATCAGCAGTTTGTTTGTTGTGAGACCTCTCCCAGACTGCGACTGGTCCACTGTAAAAACAGGACTTCTAAGCATGTAAGTTCGAACCGCTTGGTTCTTTTGTTTACAGCCCGTTTCAGATATTTCTATTACATACTTTATTCCAAAACACAAACAAACCAGGGAGAAGTTTCCAGTATCAACAGCCTGCAGTAACAACAAAACAGGCTGCCCTCATAAACACAGCGCTGATCATGTCTATCTTTTAACCTGCATCAGTGACAGCGACTTGCCTCATAAGCAGGGGTGTAGGGATGAACTGATGCACTGTAACGACCACACTGTGACTGAACACACGGAGAGAGATCATTAGAGCAGCCGGAGAGACAGGAACACTAAATGGAGGCTGAAAGATTTATCGTTTCTACCCTAACGTGGGCAAAAAAGTGGAGATTTAAGCGGACACTGTGAACTGCCTGTAGACGGGATGACTAATGAGAATTCGCCAAACCCGCCCATGTTGTGTGTACATGCCGACACACCCACACTTAACCAGTCTGGTGCACTATGTTCAGCGTTCCAACCTCGAGTCAGTGAAAGTGGTCAGGCAGGTTCATTTCTCCACAAGGCTTTTTAAAAATGTGCTGATAGCGGCTTCAGTAGCAACAAAACGTTTGGTTTAATGATTTGTCTTCTGGAACTGTTCTTCTTTGGTTTGGTAATGAAGTTTCAGATGTCTTTAGTTTTAGAAATGAATAACACTTTTTTACTGACCTCTTCAAAAAAATTCTCAGATCTACAAATAAGCCGTGGCATATTGGACACTTTTCCAGAGGTGCCCCAGGCATAGCTACAGTAGTCAGTCTATGAATTCCACTATAACCACTGCTAAGTGTAAGCTAGAGTGGGATAAAAACTAGAGCAGAGGTCACTAATAGGTGGACTGTGGTCCTGCTCCAGACCCAGATGTTGTCCGATGCGGACGCCAACCTATAAACTACTGAGAAGATTTAATTCTGTGTTTATTTTAAGCGACAGAGATTTTCTTGTCTGTATGGTATATGGGTCTTGCGGCGCAGTAAACTCACAGCCAATCAGATTCGGGAGTGGGGTGCACACACAGGCGAGGTACGAAGTGAAAAGCAACAGTCGGAGAATAAAGTGAGTCGAAGAATAAAGAGTCAGAGAAAGGCTGATTCAGACAGCGTGCTCTCATTAGTTTTATTTACTTTCTCTATAAATAAACACTTTTAGATGCTCAAGTGTTTTTATTTATGTAGCTCTTGTTTTTACTGAAGTGAGTAAAAAACATTTATTAGAAGTTTATAAATAAATCATTCAGTTCAGCATTTAAACAGTAAATATACTGAACGGTATGTGTGATGTGTTGGTGTTTCAGTAGCTGATGGTATAAGAAGCTGATACTAGACTACTTTAGTAAACAGGATACACCACTGAATCAGAACACATGTATGACGGTCTGGACCGGCCTGAGGAAACTTTAACTGGACCATACAGACTCTAATTAAACACCCCGGGACTAGAAGGCTGTTAAACAGTGGAACTGCATTCTCTGGAGTGTGATAAGCTGGAGTGATCCAAAACTAATTATCCAACATCAGTACCTGTGCTAACACATGCTGCTGTGGCTGAATGCAATCAAACATCCCCAGCAATGTCCTAACATTGTGAGCTGGAGCTTAGGGAACTGGTCCTGAGACTGGAAAGTCACCAGTTCGATCCCCTGAACCAACAGGACACAACTGAAGTGCCCTTGAGCAAGACACCTAGCCTCCAACTGCTCCGCGGGCGCTGTGGATAGGGCTGCCCACCACTCCAGGCAAGTGTGCCCACAGATGGGTCAAATTCTTTGCTGTGGCAAACAGTTCTACAGACATAAATCCAATACATGCAAACATACATACTTTTGAATGCTACTATGCTAACAGCAGCTGCTAGCCAACGCTGCTTCGAGAGCAGGCATAAATTATAGATCTGCCATCCCGGAGGCACCCTTTCTCCAGCGCTATAACTTGGTGAATAATTTAAAAAGCTACTACATTCTTCCATTACAGAGCCGCACTGCATTCTCAGCTAAATTCAGCCGAGCTGCTACAGATCATATGCTTCCCAGCTTGTGATTCTAACGTTACAATCTTCATCGCGCGGAGTGTTCCCTTCTTAAATCTCAGTTTCTGACCCGAGAGGGTTCAAAGATCAGCTATAAACTCCAGCACAAAAAGACTCACTTCTAAAAAGCTCACTTCTGCTGAGTGGAGTGAAACACTGTCCTAATGTTGAACACCATGTGTGCTGTGCTAGTACTTACATTGGAATTCCAACAACGTTTCTAGGTTTTTACATCGATTAAGCCGTTCACACGTAAACCCAGTCGTTCAGAGTTTAATGCCTCTAAAAGTGTCCTCACAGAAAGGTATTATATGAAATGATTATGAACGTACTACCTGGTGACTGATATGCTCTTTCACAACTGATCTGAGAAAATCTTTTTGGTCCAGAGCCTTTGTTTATTCTAGGATCCATTAGGGGTGTAAGAAAATATTGAAATATCGAATATCATATTTTATGTTTTGTGATACTGTGAATCACTGTGTGTTGTGCTTAAACTTCTGAGCACTAGATGGCAGTGTTGTGATCCATTTTCAGCTCCACTCCAACATAAACAAGCAGCACAAGGGGGCAATGCTATTGTTCATACAGTGGCGTGTTTTAATTAGGGATGCACCAATATCAGTATCGGCAATACAGAGCGCCGATACCATGAAGCTTATTGACGCGCATGCGCACCACTAGATGGCGCTTCACTGAAGCCAACAGCATGTCTGTGGTGTGGCAGCAAAAATGCCTGCTGCAAAATTTGTAATGCCAGCATTTCGAGGGGTGGCACGACCAGCAAAGACTTCAATATGTCACATTTAATTAAGAATTTAAGGCAAAACCACGTCAAAGAACACATTGACTTCATCCAAGCAAGCACAAAATACAACATATAAAAAAAGGAACACTATAAATATCAGGATTTATAGGCGAATATCAGGATTTATAGCCATATATCAAGCATTTAAGTCAGAGTTTGTATAGGTACTCTGTATTGGCAGATACCTGAAAAGGTGGTATCGGTATTGGTAAGGGAAAAGTGGTATCGGTGCATCCCCTTTTTATATGTATATATATATATATATATATATATATATATATATATATATATATATATATATATATATATATATATATAGTGCCACACACACACACACACACACACACACACTCCTTTGGTGTGGTCTTCTACATTGTGATCCATATCACATATCTGGGTGTTACATTTGAGCCTTATCCCCCACCCTGAGCTAGTACCATAACAAACAGATCCTCTCGCTATGCTTCCCCCCAGATTTGGCTTATGTCATCCACACAAACACATGAAATGGGATACCAAGAGGCAGCCATTAGCACAAATAAATGGAAGCGCCAAATAAATAAATAAATAAACCTAAATGGATGCAATCAAATAGAGGGGGAATGAAAAAAGAGAGAGAGAGAGAGAGAGGGATGAGAAAGGGAGACAGGGGAGAGAGAGAGAGATAGAGATACACATTCTCGGCACGCAACAGTCATTAATAGGGCCGCTTTTGAGAGGCTGCGGCAAAGCATCTGACACAAAAGAGCGAAACATAAAAGAAAGGCTTAGTGCGGCTAATCTGAAACAATAACGCCTGATGCTGCTGATTAATTTAATGTGAAGCGGGTAAATTCAGTCGTTAGACAGATCTAACATACGAATATAAAAGAGCTTTCAACACGTGTAACATTCTCCGTCTATAAAAATAAAATAAAACGTTAAATACAGACGTGTCACTATTATAAGCTCTAATAATTACTACTGACTCGCGCAGACTACGCTGTATTACAGTCCCAGCCATATATTCATTGTCTGGCTGAACAATCAGGCTGATTCACATTCAGTTCAACTCAATCCTTTTATGTGCCCCTTATGTAAGCCGCCCAAGCTCAGCGTTCTTCAGTAGGCGTGTAGGAAAGTATTGAAATCACTGAATATCGCAATACTATGTTTTGTGATTCTGCACTGATTCATAAATATCCATATTGATTTTTTTTTTTCAATATCAATATCATAAATAGTTCACTGGTCAACATCTGTGACAGACAAATTTATAGCAGTTTTTATTTTCATAATCCATGATATGCATAACAATGTAGAAATATAGCTAAACCATAGTACTCAATAATAAAGTCCCCACCAAAACAACGTGCCCAACTTTTTATATTTCTACATCATTTTAACACATAAGCTGCTGTTTATATTTATACAAATAAGTTTTACAATGAATGGACCAATAGAAACGCTCCAAAGTAGCTTGGTAAAAAATCTGGTTCCACTGACTTACATTGAGAGTGAAGACTTGCCCTGTTCTGTAAAATTGCTGTTCTGGTGATGCTTTTTTTTTTTTTTTTTTTTATTGGACAGCGATGATGTGATCACTAGGACTTTCATAATTATTGCATAATCATCTAACTGCTATGATTTGGTTTGATCGCAATTAAGACTACAATCATGTTTTATTTTCATGTTTGTTAGACTGGTGCAACAGTTTATGTTGAGTTGTGTTTAAACCCTCCGACCACTAGTAAGCAGTATTCTTCATCATCTGACACTTCCACTGCAACGTAGACACAGAGCAAGAGAACACTTGTTTTTTTGGTATTATAAACGAAAAAACCTATATATATATATATATATATATATATATATATATATATATATATATATATATATATATATATATATATATATATATATATATATATATATATATATACACTGAACACTGATATATTTAAACTCTGGATTATGTTATACTACATATCGGCAAGTCAATACGCAGCCAAATCGTTCAGCAGCTCAATAAAATACACCAACTAGATTTGCTTCTAATATTCCAGAAGAGAACAGGACGAATGGAAATGCTCCAAATGTTTTTAGAAGTGTAGAGATGGTGGAAGGATCGATATTTCTCCAATTTAGCTGATCGGTGGCGTTAAACGAATGAGCCTAATTTCTGTATTTCCAGCTAGCGTTTGATCTAGGTAGAGGAGCCCTCCGGGAAACCCTCTCTGGCCAGGTCCTTAAAATTCCTATCTGAACCACTAGGTGGACAGACCGACTAAAGCGGCGGACCTCGAGAGAGCCGTTTATGGCTGATAGAAACCTTTTTTCATCTGGCAGTGTTTTACTGTATGTGACAGAGACTTTTCCAGGGCGTTCTGTAACATCTGTAACTTCTGTAAAAAACAATGTGTCTCCTGGGTGAGCCAAGACAATGACATTTAACACTACTAATCTGATACATCATGCGGCTGAAAACAGTGATTATCAGCAAACAGCAGAGCTAGTACGCACAGCTAACACAAAACAAATAACCCAGAACACCATACAGACCAGATCTGACCGGTACAAACAGAACAGCAGCAGCAACAGCCAAGAAGCTAAAGGAACCACAGCCGAAGTGAATTAGTTTAAAGCCCTAGACAACCAAGTTTCAACCATGTTGCATGACTTGCTTGCGCTAATAATTCCATGTAGCCTGCCATGATATATGGCCCCGCCCTCGATAGGTATCTTCTATAGGCAAATCGCACTGAAAGATGATCAGTGATCGAAATAGGCCTCAAAAAAGCTGATCGGTCCTTCTCTACAAGTGATTTAATACTTAGTAGACAGGAGGGTTTGTTTTTTGACTGCATGTTTATGGATAAGACCTAACAGTTTAAAGCACAGCAGCCCAGTGTTGACTAACTAACAGCTGCATTTGCTCCAAATGTACCTCCTAAATGAAAAGCATGACGTTCTCCTCTTGAATCCTTATTGTTCCATATGCCACCGTAATGATATCTCTAATGAAACTACCTCTGTAATGAACTGCTGTTGACGTTGCCCAGCTCTGTCAGGGCCTTAAATCCGGTTTCTTGTCTGCGCTGGTTCTGCTGCATCAGTCACATCAAGCTTATTTCAAAGTTATCAAGCTAACTCTGTTAGAAAGAGCCCCGGGCAGCGCGACCCTGATGATATATATATATATATATACATACACTGAACACTGATATATTTAAACTCTGGATTATGTTATACTACATATCGGCAAGTCAATACGCAGCCAAATCGTTCAGCAGCTCAATAAAATACACCAACTAGATTTGCTTCTAATATTCCAGAAGAGAACAGGACGAATGGAAATGCTCCAAATGTTTTTAGAAGTGTAGAGATGGTGGAAGGATCGATATTTCTCCAATTTAGCTGATCGGTGGCGTTAAACGAATGAGCCTAATTTCTGTATTTCCAGCTAGCGTTTGATCTAGGTAGAGGAGCCCTCCGGGAAACCCTCTCTGGCCAGGTCCTTAAAATTCCTATCTGAACCACTAGGTGGACAGACCGACTAAAGCGGCGGACCTCGAGAGAGCCGTTTATGGCTGATAGAAACCTTTTTTCATCTGGCAGTGTTTTACTGTATGTGACAGAGACTTTTCCAGGGCGTTCTGTAACATCTGTAACTTCTGTAAAAAACAATGTGTCTCCTGGGTGAGCCAAGACAATGACATTTAACACTACTAATCTGATACATCATGCGGCTGAAAACAGTGATTATCAGCAAACAGCAGAGCTAGTACGCACAGCTAACACAAAACAAATAACCCAGAACACCATACAGACCAGATCTGACCGGTACAAACAGAACAGCAGCAGCAACAGCCAAGAAGCTAAAGGAACCACAGCCGAAGTGAATTAGTTTAAAGCCCTAGACAACCAAGTTTCAACCATGTTGCATGACTTGCTTGCGCTAATAATTCCATGTAGCCTGCCATGATATATGGCCCCGCCCTCGATAGGTATCTTCTATAGGCAAATCGCACTGAAAGATGATCAGTGATCGAAATAGGCCTCAAAAAAGCTGATCGGTCCTTCTCTACAAGTGATTTAATACTTAGTAGACAGGAGGGTTTGTTTTTTGACTGCATGTTTATGGATAAGACCTAACAGTTTAAAGCACAGCAGCCCAGTGTTGACTAACTAACAGCTGCATTTGCTCCAAATGTACCTCCTAAATGAAAAGCATGACGTTCTCCTCTTGAATCCTTATTGTTCCATATGCCACCGTAATGATATCTCTAATGAAACTACCTCTGTAATGAACTGCTGTTGACGTTGCCCAGCTCTGTCAGGGCCTTAAATCCGGTTTCTTGTCTGCGCTGGTTCTGCTGCATCAGTCACATCAAGCTTATTTCAAAGTTATCAAGCTAACTCTGTTAGAAAGAGCCCCGGGCAGCGCGACCCTGATGAATTAATGTCATCAGCATGAACTCATCCGGGATGCAGCCGCTATTCAGAGCGAGAGAGAGCGAGCGATAGAGCGAGAGAGAGAGAACGCGAGAGCATTCTTGATTTGCTCTTTGTACAGCAGTGTGGATCTCTGCAGAGCTGCTGCAAGAGCGATTTGCAGCTTTGCAGTTTATCAGCAACTGCGGTTCAGAAGAGAAATCAAGAGATTAAAATAAAACAAAAAGGAAGGAAGAAAAAAAGGAACTCTAAAGAGAAAGTGGGCGAAAACAATCATCGGTTGAGCTAAATAGAATAGAATAAGAACTATTCGACCACCACATTTAACCCATCCGTGCTGTGAAACACCCGCATATACACACACTAGTAAACACACACATTAGGGGTGTAAGAAAATATCGAAACATTGAATATGGGGATATTATGTTTAGTGATACTGTATTGATTCTCAAAAACACAGTATCCATACAGATTCCTGGAAGACAGTGAATCGGTGTGTGTTGTGTTTAAACCTCTGACCACTAGATGGCAGTGTTGTAAACCATTTTAAGCTCCACTCCAACATTAACAAGCAGCACAAGGGCGCAATGCTACTGTAAGCATTGGAAAACCTGTTTATATAGTAGTGAGTTTTAATAGTAAGACTTTGAAATATATCAATTTGTTTGCAATATCGCAGTATATCACGATATATTGAATTATGACCGCTGTTTCGTGGTACATATTGTACCACAATACACAGCCCTAAAACACACTAGGGGGCAGGGAAATACCCACATGTACACACGTACACACACACACACACACACACACACACACTAGGGGGCAGTGAAATACCCACATATACATATACATACTCTAGGGGGCAGTGTGCACACTTGCCCAAGGGGCAGCCCGGGGAGCAGTCCAGGGGATCGAACCGGCGACCTTCTGTTCACAAGACCGGATCTCCCATAAAAGGGACAAAACCAAAATCACGTTGGCGTGTCTGCACAATGTGAAGAAAATACAGTCGAATGTCTAAGGTACCAGCACCCTCTGCTGTTTCAAAAGGCTATTAATTCATTTTATGTCTCAATAGATTTCAGTTTCATGGTGCATCGTTACATCCCTACAAATCGCCTCTCAAAAATGACCACTTGTTTCCATTCCTTTATTTAAGACCTCCAAAATAGCTACTTTACAGGAGTGGACAAAAACAGCCTTTCCTTTCAATGCAAGTCAATGGAACCAGAATATTTTCCAAGCCATTCTGGAGCATTTCTATTGGTACATTCATCATGAAATTTCCACCCAATGTGAATGGCAGCTGTTGTGTTCCAATGATTCAGGACTCAGTTTTTCTTTGGACGGCGACGATATTCAGACAAGAAAAACAAAGAAAACTAAAGTTAGACACCAAAGTCAAAAGAGCAATGTGTATACAATCCAGCATACAAGAGCCCACACCTAATCCAAGTCATTCTAATAACCTTGCCTATCATTCGTGCACTACTGGGCACATAATAGCACATGGTGCTTGGACCCCCGTGATTGCCACTTTCAGTGTGATTTATCGACGCCCTTCCAGCGAAAACAAAGGAAGCATAGAAATCAACGTTCCACATTAATTTCAGACATTGTTACGCATGCCAATCTTATTTCGTCCATCATTCAAACGTAGATACCTACGTGATTTGCGTGAATGACATCACCGCAATTAAAAAAGGAGCTGAGACAAAAAAGGCAGCACTTAGCCAAGCAGCTGAACTGGCAGCGAAACTGACTGCCTACTGTTTGTATGGTTCTACAAAGCATCTGGGGAGCCGGCGTGCCAGAAAAAGACTGAAGACTAAAGCAGACCTTATACCAAACGATTTTCAAGCGATTTTACTGTTGCAGACAAATTTCCAGTGTCGGAATAAAATCTTGAGAGTCTTGCTAGAGTTGAGTCACGCTCGCGTCATCTCGATCGTTTAGCGTAAGGTGGTCGAGACTACAGGTTTAAGTTTTTCTTGTCTGAGCGTTCCGATAAAATCAACCGTGTTTAAAATGATCATATGTCTAAAGTCTTGGCTCACACAAATAGCCACATGAACATTGTTGACAACCAATAGGAGAGCTCTGTTCACCACCAAACGGGAAGCGGCAAGGAACGCGGCCCGTGTGCAGCTCCTCCAACACGACGCGCGAGCACGCAGGAATGTCTGGCGGGTACATGGAGGGAAGTCCGTCAAAGGTTCGAAACTGCAGTTCTCCTGGACTGTACAGAAGGTGGAGAAACTGGAGGAGCTGTGGAGTGAGCTGTGGAGTGAGCAAGAGTGCCTCTTTCACGTGTTTATACCACGACAGAGTGGACAGAAATCTCTGAAGCCCTCGAAATCCCAGATGAGCATACAACACTGTCGAACAGGGCTACAATTACAATTAGCCTAGCAACGAACCGTACATTTAGCTGAATATTGATAACTTCAATCACATATTTCTCTGTGAAACTGACATGGTAGTGGTGTGTTACTGTGTGTTGTGCTGGTGTGAGTGGATCAGACACAGCAGTGCTGCTGCTGGAGTGTTTAAACACCTCAGTGTCACTGCTTAGAGATTAGCATAGCTATTTCCTAACTCGCTCTGGTCAGGTTCTCCTATGTACCCCACGTGCCCTAAAGAACGGTTGCTGCTGTGAGAGCAGGTCTCTCTGTCCTCTCGTCCCCTGAGTATTTACTATAATGTCCAGGTTTGTCTCCTGATATTTAACTCCTTTGTTACCGTAATATCTCTTGGCATAAGAGACCCATGCATTTGCAGCGTCTCTCTACAAAAACATATTCTGACGTCCACCTCTCTTTTTCGACATGGAGTTTTTGTGACGTAGAAATCACTAGATGCCGTTCCCTAAATCCAGGACGCCCAGTCCGAAAAATAATGGCGCTTAAGTTTGGATTACACTGATTGCTAATACAGTGGTGAAGCATACTACACATGTACACGTACTGCTGCCACTGTCAGGTGAAAGGAATAATTGCAAAGTACTGACAGCCCACCAATGATGTATTATTATGAGTAAAGCTGCGGGCCGGACTCTGGATACCCCTGCTTTAAGCATTCTATTTTTTTTTTTTGGTGAATAGGCTTGATTTTGAAAGTTTTGCTATAAATAAAATTATGCCAGCCCTAATAACTTGACTTTCACCACTTTAGGTCAGATGCCTAATAAAATCATGCATGTCTATTAGGCCTATGCCTAAAACTTTCCACCAGGGGGGAGCTATAAAGCTAAATAAGTCCAACTGCTTTAGTGTGCGTGACTGAAAGGGAAGAAACTGCCATTAACCTATACCAGCACTCACCAGCAGACAGATTAATCAGCTTTAATGCGATTTGCTTTACAGCCTCTTTATCATGGACCTGAAAATATGTGAAGAAAACTTCTCTTCAGGATACTATCAGGTTTTATTAGAATGTTTCCTGATATTCTAATTAATAATAATAATACAAAAGCACCAGGCATACACACACGCTCAGAAGCAGAACTATTCCATTAAAAAACAAAAAAGGCACCATCAACAGAAAGCGCAGTGGAATGCCCACACACACGTCCTGCAGACCGTAGACTCACACAGTGCAGCCGCTTTATGCTGGCTCCAAGGTTAATGTTGTAAAAAGAGCCGTTCAAAGCCCCCCGGAGGCCTGCTGAGCTTTAGAGAGACGGGAGGATTTTTTGCTTAATTCAGCCAGAGCAGACCCCCGACAGCAAACACATTCTTCACCACACTCACCGAAGAGCGCTACAGCCAGCTACCTAATTAGAACTTCTACTAATTAGCACTAATATTACCATTAAGCCCTGGAAACCAGAAGCATGAAGCAGTTTTATTGTTAATTATCTTTCCCACGTAGCTCAACAACACATCAAGGTATTGGGTCGAAAACACAAACTGTAAACATCGTATTTCATGTAAACTATGATTAATTATGAAACTTATTCTGCCATTGATTACATGATTGGCCGATTTTTATTGAAATACATGATCTGCCAATATTTCTCCAATTTAGCCGATTCCAAGAGCCGATTGATGGTGTTAAACAAATGAGCCTAATTTGTATTTCCAGCTAGCGTTCCAACAAATAAGAGGAGCCCTCTGTGAAACCCACTCCAGCCAGGTCCCTGCAATTCCTATCTGATCCACTAGGTGGAAAAACATACCGTTTAATTTCTGTCAGACTGACTAAAGCAGCGGCCTCGCGAGAGCAGTTTATGGCATTCACCGTATGTACGAATAGAATACATCGTCCGTCTGGCAGTGTTTTATCGTACGTGAAACAGACTAATCCAGGGCGTTCTGTAACATCTGCAACATCTGTAACATCAAAACAAAGACATTCAACACTACTAATCTGATACGACACTAAGAGTAGGGCTGTGTATTGGCAAGAAACTGGAGATACAATATGTATCGTGATACAGCGCTCACTATTCAATATATCGAGATATACTGCGACACTGCAAGCCAAGTGATATCTTGCGATTTTTCATATCCTACTATTAAAACACACTACTATATGAACAGGTTTGTCGATGCTTACAATAGCATTGCACTCTTGTGCTGCTTGTTAATGTTGGAGTGGAGCTGAAAATAGATTACAACACTGCCATCTAGTGGTCAGAGGTTTAAACACAGCAGACATTAATTCACTGTCCAAGAATCTGTGTATTGATACTGTATTTTGAGAATCGATACCGTATCACCAAACATAATATCCCGATATTCAATATTTCGATATTTTTTTACATCCCTACTTAGAGTACACCATGCAGCTGAATACAGTGAGTATAAGCAAACAACAGAGCTAGCACGCGTGGCTAGCACAAAACTAATGACCCAGAAAACCGTGCAGAGCAGATCTAACCGGTACAGCAGCAGCAGCAGCAACAGCCAGAGACCTTAAGAACGCACAGCCAAAGTGATTGAGTTAATAGCGCTAAATAATCTGTTTAACCATGTTTCATGCCTTACTTGTGCTAATAATTGGATGTAGCCCTGCGGTGGCATAAAGCCCCGCCCTCGATTGGTATTGGCTATCGACTGATCACGCTGAAAGGTTTGAAACAGCCCCAAAAACGCTGATCGGTCCATCTCTAATGATTACCAATGTTTTTATTAAAAATCAAATGCTAAAGTATTCTAATTAATAATAATAATACAAAAGCACCAGGCATACACACACGCTCAGAAGCAGAACTGTCCTTTACCTGAAATTCAGTTGAGTTTAGCACTGGAGCTACGCCACTTAAAACCTGTACGTCATATCCGGACGGGATCAGCTAACCGTGGGTAGGTGGGGTAACCAGTTCATCACATTGATTGGACAATGGACTTTGGTTGTGTGACTGATAGCATTAAACTTGCTATCTGAGGTGAATGCATTGCGTCACTGCATCACCACGAGCTTAGGAATTTAAAGCAAACAGTCGACTATACTGTGGATGGATTTGTACATACAAGACAAGACAGCAAGACCATACATCAACTTGATTTTAGTCACAGAGGACAAGCAAATACTTCTCTGGGCCTCCATACTTAAGTAACTCCTTCTCCACAGAGCATTATAGTGTTTTCACTGACATGTGGATTAAATACCTGTGGTTATTTCCTGTGGAAACAGGAGGTAACTCACTGAGTTTATAAAAACAACCTACATGGCTCATTAGGATGGAACTAAAACGACATTACCACAATCACATATAACACTAATCCCATTGGAACAGGTCTACAGTCTTCTATTACATTAGCCTAGCAGCATCAGTACTAAATGATATAAGCAAACCTCAGACCCCCAAACATAGCTGCTGGGCTGAGAGCAAAGGATTTTTCCAGCAAGCTATCAAGCAATTTTGCCCCAACTTTGGAGGACTATTTACACTTTATTTTTATTTATAATGTATTTTTCATGAGAAAGAATATGGACACAAATATACACACATATACAAACAAATATGAAGGGAAAACAACCAAATAAGCAAACAAACAAAACTATAAAAAAATAAATGAAATGTAACCAACATATTAAGACATTAAAGGTATTTTGCAAAGGAAATCAAAAACACAAATACATAGGGATCAGTGTGTGGGTGCGTGTGGGTGTGTCTACGTAGAGAGTAGAGATGGAAAGATCGATCGGCTATGTAACGGTATCAGACGAGTTTTAATCAAAATATGCGATCAGTGAACAACTTAGCCTAATTTGTGTATTTCCAGTCCCTGCAATTCCTGTCTGAACCACTAGGTGGAAATACATACCGTTTCAAACTGACTTAAGCGGCGGCCTCGCAAGAGGTTACGGTGTTCATAGCATGCGCTGATACAAAGCATGTCGTCCGTCTGGCAGTTTGTAACCGTATGGGACGCAAACTCATCCAGGACATTTTGTAACATCTGTAAAATCAACATGGGGGAACCAAGACAAAGACATTTAACACTACTAATCTGATACAGCACTTCAGAGACACCACGCGGCTAAATACAGTGAGTATCAGCAAACAGCAGAGCTAGCACGCACAGCTAACACAAAACAAAAAACCCAGAACACCATACAGACCAGATCTGACCGGTACGAACAGAACAGCAGCAGCAACAGTCAGAGAGCTAAAGAACCACAACCAGAGTGATTGAGTTTATAGTTCTAGATAACCACGTTTTAACCATGTTTCATGACTTGCTTGCACTAATAACTACATGTAGCCCTGTCAAGGCATACAGCCCCGCCGATCGGAATCAGCCTCAAAAACGCTGATCGGTCCATCTCTAGTAGAGAGGTATTATTTGTTGTTATGTACAGAGTGGTGTTGAATTTGGTACTGGATCTCAGTTTACCTGCATTTATAGCAGCATTTGATGCCTTTTGTGCTATGCAAATGTAGAAAGTACTGAGAAAGTGTGTGCGTCCAGTCTTTAATGACTTCTAATTGCTTTTGAGGGTTGCGGTGCGGCAGCTCTGTCTGGTACATGCAAAGTGGGAGAGCCGATTTGGTTCTCATTCTTATTTCCATTTTATTGATTCACCCCGTTTGATGCGCTTCTCTTCTGAGGCCGTTTGATGTCGGAGGAATGGCACGAAACCCAAACAGCCTTAATTCGACACAAAAGGAACAAGACAAATCTCCCATTCAAAGGACGGTGGTCCCGCGTGAAAGTGGCTCAAAGCAAACACTCTGACTGATCCTCTTCTAGTAGTAGGATGCTGTGAGCTCGGATGTGTTTGCAGCAGGACCCACACAACTGCACCCTGTGCGCTGTTCCAGGTGCCTGTGTTTGAATACCAAAGCGACTGCTGTAATAGAACGGTGCAGGTATACGGGACAATAACAGGAAATTTTACCAGGACACTTCAGTCCAAATGAAAAACTTAAGTCCCACAACAATGCAAGCTACACTACACTCATTACTACTTGCAATTAACTACTTCATTTCAAGTAGTTTACCTAGCATGGTGTCAGAATCGGTATAGGCCAGCCTGCTTCATATGTTAATAGTGCTGCTACTTTAGATTCTGTTGAGACCTTTTCATTTGAAACAACAGATAAAAGGTGGGGGTTGTGACAATGCCCAACGCACATCACACTGGGGAGAGCAAGTGGTGTTTGATGGACGGATAAATATAAAAAAGTGACACAGAACAAGTCAAATTCATACGCGAGCTGAGTATATATTAACCCGATGGAGTCCAAGGGCATTATCTCGATTTTTGAATATTTTCCTTATTTTGCTTTTAGAGGCACTTGCATGTAACATAATACCCACATATTGTATATTAAAATATTCAGAACAGTCTCAGCTGAGTGATCTGGAGGAAGTATGAAGAGATAATATGGTCCAAAACCTAAAAAACTTGCCCAATTTTAAAATTCTTCATAAATCTTGTAAAAAACATACTTGACTTATGTGGACAAACTGTTTTGGTGCTTGTAATGGATTTACCAGCGTCTTAACTTCACATCAGTAGTTGAATGTATGAATAAAATTGTATACAAATGTGAAATAAATGTCTCAAATTCTGTAAAAGCGTTCATTGAGTAGAATTTTGTCATTCTATTTGATACAAAAGCCAACAGCTATAAACTTGGACATAAACATAAAAAATTTCACTGTTCATTAGTAAATGTTTACTGTATAAAAGTCCATTGTCTGTTCATTAGAAAATGCTTACTTTGACATATAAAATCATCAAAAACATACAGGATAAAAAAACTACATACACCATTTTCTCTTATTTGTTTTGTGTGTCAATGGTTGTTTAGTGATTTCCTGAAAGCCCATTGGTCAGCTTCACACAAAACACAGATGACAGACACAAATCCACCAATTATAGATGGGAGGCTGGTGACAGACACTTGTATCCACCAGTCAGACTGAGAGAGACTGGGTTGGTCAATTTTGATAGGCTCATAACTCCAGACGTGAGTGACGTACAGACTCAGGATTGGGTGTGATGTAAGGACAGGCTCTGTTGATTCAGGAAATGTTTGAACTTTATTTCTGCGCTGCGTTATCGCAAATATATTAACAGAAACGCTGTCCCCGCATCTGTCCACCTCAGAGGGTTAAGTACCCAAATATAACCCCAACCCCCAAAAAAGGGGGAAGGCCGATATCACCAATTATCTTAATTATAATTCTCTTAATTATTAAGAGACTATCTTAATAATATCTTAATAATAGTTTCCCCAATATCGTCCAGGCCTTGGAAATATAGCCACATCTCTTGGCACGAGTGCTGCTGGTATGGACCAATAATCTTCAGCGATCCCAATCACAGACCTGCTCAAACGAACAGAGCCTGGTGAAAACAGACACGGGGCAGCAGAACTGAACACTGTACCACCTTAATACAGAGAAATAGTACAACAACACTGATTCCTAGCACGGTCACACGTTTATGAACGCTGAACACAAAACTGCAAACATCTAGAATCCCACTAGCGCCCACTATTAACATCGATCTGCTCCTGGATTGCAGTCCGTCTGTGTGCTGTGACGACTGCGGCGGCCTCAGAGAAGGAAACAAACGGCCTTTGCTTGACGCCGTTGGAGAGTTATCTAGAATTTATTAATTCAAATGAGACGCTTCGGAAAGAGGACCGACATTTGAATGCCACACCCTGGACACTGAACATACTGTTACTACTGACCTTAAAATATCTCAGCCAAACAACGACAACGGTCAACAAACACAAAGACAGAGGGCTGAGTGTTGTCACAACACTGAAAGAAGCAAATTAGAAACGGCAAACGCTTATTATTAACGTTATTTTCACATTGGGTTCATATTGTGTGCTTCCTGATCAACCCTAGAGCTTTCGTGCATAAAGACATTGACGTGATCCAAATGTAAATCATGCTGACTGGCGTGCTTTTTCTGGTTCTTCCTCCGTTTCGGTGTCTCGTACAGGTGCAGCGTGTATCTGCGGCTTCCACTTCCCATTTACGCTCGCACAAAGCATGCACTCGAACAGGCTTGCATTGTAATCGGGGTCCTATTCTCGCAGCATCTGCTAGAGCAGCACAGGAAGAACAGAAATAAAGCTTTCCTGATCACAGAGATGAGTAGGAAACTCCGTAAAATGCCCAGGCAAGGCAAGTTTATTGGTACAGCAGCTTTCGTACAAGTGCTTTACCTAAATAAAGACATCCATCCATCCAGCCATCCATTATCTACCACTTTGTCCCCATAGCCAGGGTCACGGGGAGGCTGGAGCCAATCCCAGCATCATCAGGAGAAGGCAGGGTACACCACAGACAGACAGCCAGAACATGTACACTCCCGGACCGGGAATCCAACCCGGATCGTCTTGCCGTGAGGTGACAGTGCTGACCACTACAAATTATACCCAGAAAAATTTCAGTTGAATTTCAGTAAGTTCAACATAAAATAAGTCTTTTTTATGGAATGCCCTTTATAGTGGACAATGGGACATTGTTTACGACACATTTCTTGTTTCCTGTTCCGCATCAGTCCTTCGACAACATCAGCACCAACTCAATCCTAGAAAATAATGTAAATGAAAACTGAGTAAATAAACATTGTTTACCTTTTTTGATACAATTTCCAGTATTTCCAGTGTATATAAACGTGAAGAGGAACAAATAATAAACCCATTCTAAAGGTTACCGTTACTTTGATTAAAATTAAAAATCCAGGTCTAAACAGTATATATACACACATCAAATTTAAGTTAATGCAAAGAGGTTTTATTCCAAGTGATCTTGGAGCATTTCTATTGGTCCATTCATCATAAACGTTCACAGGATATAAAGAGCAGTTGTCCTGTCCAAATAATATACAAAATAAAATTGAGGAGAGTGACGATGTGCAAAAATCACTGTCTTTTACGTTTTGCTATTATGCCACAACGCACACAGTGTACATGTGCGTGTTCTGGTGCGACCGCTGAACAAAACCCTCAAGTGGCAGCAGACGCTGGCCAGATGGAGGCATCCGCTGGACTTCTTGCCCCCAACGTCCACTCACAATACCCTCATTCTGCTGGATACACACAGAGACATGCACACTGGCTATCGTGGGTTTACAGGCACCGACACACACACACAGCAGCTGCACACACGGAGAACGCACAGGGGTTATGGCTTTCAGCCACTGTCGTACTCCCCGAGGACAGACCGCTGTTGTCTCAATACAATCATCATATGCAGCGAGACCGGATATTAGCAGATTCATGCTACCAGCCTAAGTGCTTTGGAGCATAATGCTCTCTGTGCTGGATACTTATAGAGCAGGTCCATTAATAACCAGGGGCTAGAAAAAAATCCCCCAAAACGATGACATACCCTCACTGAGCACTTTATTAGGAACGCCTACCTTCTATCTACTCTCACTGTCCACTGTATCAGCTCCACTGACCGTATGGGAGCTACACGTACAGACTGTAGTCCATCTGATTCTCTGTATACTTTATTACTCTGTTCTTTAATGATCAGGACCACCACAGAGCAGCTACTATTAGGCTGGTGGGTCATTCTCAGCACTGCAGAGACAATGAGGTGGCGGTGGTGGTGTGTTCGTGGGTGTTGTTCTGGTGTGCTGGAGTATTTTCTTTTCTTTTTTTTCTTTTTTTTTTTTTTTAAAAAGGCCTCATTTGCATACTGCAGCCTTCCAAAGCATCTGTATTGTAACGGCACACACAGCAATACCTACTGAAGCTATGCAGTAATCGTTGCCTGGCTATAACACTGGGGTTGCTTTAGCAACACGTACCAGCAAGCGATGCACCAACACAGCTACAGGACATGCGGTCAAGGTTTTGCTGCGTGAGAGGTTTTCCTCAGAAGAGAAGTTTCCCAACATCCAAAAGCAGAGGACGACAGAAAGGCTAATAATTATCGACAGCGAGAGCTGACACAGAACCTAAGCCCGTTAATTCAATAAGGGCCTTGCTGCAGAGATACTACATGCAACCCGTACGTGCACTGATACAGTGAAGCTGATCTAAAGCATTAAGTTAAGCTAGGGTCGTGCGATACTGACAGAGAAATGATACCTCGATATTTTCTGTAATTTTGTTGATTACAAATGTGGGAGCTGAAGTTCAGCAGCTTGTTTTGCTAATTTTCTGTTCCACCTTAAAATTCTCTGTTACATTCTGGCACTGCAGTATTTAAGGTGGAACGTTTGATTAGGAAGCCAGCTTTCATTTAAAGATGAACATCAACCATGTAGCTCTGACAGTTTTGTTGGGAAGTAATTGACATTGTTGACATTCCCTTCACAGCCTGGAAAGCTGGATTGCTCCACATAGTCCACCAGTTTGGTTGCTGGTGTGGTTGTATGTAAATGTTGGGGGTGTAAATATTAACGAGTCTGTTACGTAACAGTGTAGGATTTTGAGCTCAGCCTGTTTTATCGTCCCTTGATTGTAAAAGCACAGTTTGTATTAGAAGAACAGTGTTTGAGGTTCACGTTATGTACAGTTCTATGTACTGAAGTCTATTTACTACTAGGACTGTGTATTGGCAAGAACCTGGCGATACAATATGTGTCGTTATACAGCGCTCACAATTCAATATATAACGAAATACTACAATACTGCAAGCAAAGTGACATACTGCAATTTTTCAAATCCTACTATTAAAACACAACACTGTATGAACAGGTTTGCCAATGCTTACAATAGCATTGCGCCCTTGTGCTGCTTGTTAATGTTTGAGTGGAGCTTAAAATGGATTACAACACTGCTATCTAGTGGTCAGAGGTTTAAACACAACACACAGTGATTCACTGTCTGCCAGGAATTTGTGTATCGATACTGTTTTTAAGAATCAATACAGTATCACGAAACGTAATATCTCAACATTTAATATATCGATATTTTCTTAGACCGCTACTTATTACATTATGTAACAATGCAAATACAGTTTTTCATACTATGGCACCTTCAAACGTCACCATTCATCATCCAATGGCATTTCTATGCATGGCCTACAAATAAAAATGTACAAAACAGAAACATAGAAAGCTTTCACATGTTCAGTTTGGGTGTGTTCTGTATGTTTCTGACCCAAACCTTTGCATATGAATTATACAACATACCCACAAAGGGTCAGTGTGTCTGCAGGAGCACATCTGATTCCCCTTTTTTAAAACAACTGATCGTGCAAGCTCTGCTTTGGTGGAAAGAAAGCCTGCAGGCCTTTGCAGATAAGCTTGGACACCACTGATTTTAAGCGGACAGAGCACGCTCCTCTGCTGAAGGTCGTCTGCTACTTCAGCGCCTGACATTTGAGGAGGAGAAGTGATATCTCACAAAAAAAAAAAAAACAGCATTCACCCTTTTCGAATCAATACTTGCGCCTGCTTGACCACATATAGGATTAAATGTTGTGCAGAGACGCGGAGCATGTAATTAAAATATGTCCGAAAGTCTTTTTTCAGCACTCCAATAAAAAGAAAAGAATGGGTCAAGCTGACCACAGAGCCTACTGGATTATGCGGCGAGCCAAGTTTCAGCCATACAATCCACTCAACTCGTCCAAAAAGGCTAAGCCTATTTTCAGTATGCAGAACAAATGCATGTCTTTCACCGCTTAAATAACAGGCTATATGAAGCAAACGTGACAGGCGTTCCACAGTGCCAACCATTCTAACGTCTATACTGGTATATACTAGGACTGTGTATTGGCAAGAACCTGGCGATACAATACGTACTGTGATGTATTGCGACTTTTTTAAAATCCTACTATTAAAACAGACCACTATATGAAAAGGTTTATCAATGCTTACAATAGCACTGCGCCCTTGTGCTGCTTGTTAATGTTGGAGTGGAGCTTAAAATGGATAACAGCACTGCCATCTAGTGGTCAGAGGTTTAAACACAGCACACATTGATACATTGTCTGACAGGAATCTGCGTAATGATACTGTGTTTTTGAGAATCGATACTGTATCACGAAACATAATATCCCGATATTCGATATTTTGATTTTCTTACTTGCCTACCATATACTGGTATATACTGGGTGTTCTCTCCTTCCAACCCAGGTAGGACCCATCCCATGAGGATAATACCAAGCTGAAAGGGCAAAGGCTAGCATGTGCTAGACACACAAAGCTCCACTGGACCTGAGGGGCAGGGCAATGTAATCAGATAATGATGACGACAAGTGAAGGTGATTGCTATTTTGGGAAAAGAAAAAAGAAAAGAAAAGAAAAAAGACTAATTAGCCATTAAACAGCTTGCTTAACACACCAGTGGTGATTTCCTTTAACCCAGAGAAAAAGAGAGAGAGAGAGAGAGCGAGAGATTTAAGAAACTGTTATTTCTCTCTGCTGCACACTGTAATGCTAGCTTTACTGCACAGATTCCCCTCATTTCACTTCATGTGAATAAAAAGTAAATGCTGACGTGCCTCAAAGTGACTCACTGCAGTAAAAAAAATAAACAACAAGCTACAGTGACTGGATGTTATACCACACAGCAGCTAAGTGAACTCCAACCTGGTGAGAAAGTTCTGCCATACTTGTATAAGCCCAGCGTTCTCAGAATAAGGTATTAAATGATACTGAATGAAACGTAAACATTTTACTCATGTTAACTTTCAGTTTTAAGGGGGGCTTCAAAAGACCTGCTACAAAAAAAGTAAAATGTGCAGAGCTTTTCAGCTGGATCTGATGATTAGCTCATTTCTGAAAGCTATATGAGCTTTAGTTAAGAAGCGAAACGCCCATGTGAAGCTTTGCAAATGACCACAGGACTCTGACTTGAGCTCCTTCGTGGGGCCTCCAGCTTGGACTCCACTGCCTTATCCACACGTCACTCCAGCAGCTCGTACAGCCTGAACATTGACAGCGAGCTCAGCCTCCTGTAGGGCGTGGAGGAGTCAGGAGCTATAAGTGGAATCGCATTTGCATGAACAGGTCACTCGCGCAGTTTCTTAGACGACCTTTCGTTATTGTGGCATATTTTATAGCTGCGGGAAACGATTACAAGTATTTCGCAAGCGCTGGTGACATCATGGCTGATCACGATCTAACAGCATAACAAACAGAGGCTGGAACACAAGCGAACAGAAGAAACGGCTCAGAATACAAACAGCACCTCACAAAAGATTCAGTGAGTCATGAAATACCAATTTTCTCCCTGATTCTGTTTGTCATTTTGGTGCGATTTGGAATTATTACCACAGAGACTATTCACAGAGGAATACAACGGCAGAAAACAGATGAGGCATTAAAAATAATACATTCACAGCCTAAGAAGTGTTCATTTCAGTTGCCTTGCAGAACCATTGTTAAGATTATGGAAACATATAATGTGAAAACTCTACAAATAAATGTATATAAAAAAAACAATATATAATTAAGCATAAATAATTAACTAAAACTGAATATCACTGAAAACCAATACAGTTGAATCACCACCTGCAGATCAGCGCATCACTGTATAGCTGAAAAATCTTTTTTGCACTAAATCTAATCTATTTAATTAATTAATTAAGTGACGCATCTCCACCAATTACCAGCAATTAATAAACTCTCCCCACCAATAATTGAATCCCCTCCGAAAAAAAGACCGATCGGTCAACATCTCACTAACCTGCAGAAAGGATTAAATCACGTTCTCCACTGAAATCATATGGTCGGTGTGATTGGCTGTGCCTTTCCCTGCTGTCACGTGAGACTCTAGCTACATTTGGTTGTTAGTAGGGCTGGGCGATGACGATAACGATAACGATAACGATAATTATCGCGAAACAACGTTTCCTCGAAAGAACTATAAGACATAGTTATATATATATAGTTCATCATGATAGATATGAATATCGACTTAAATTATCGTTATAAGATTTTTTGACCATATCGCCCAGCCCTAGTTGTTAGCAGCGACAAAACTGGAAGGAAAACTTACCAGTCATATGAGACTCACTATGCAAGGCTGTGGTCCAACGTGGGAGACGCATGGGTGTGAAAAGCAAGTAAAGATGGCAGAAGAAAGGCTATTTTTCAGTTTCTAGTTCTCTAATGAAATGAGTCTATCACAATAACGGTAATGGCGATGCTAGGCGTTGGCGCACAGCATACAGCATATAATATGCTATGAATAACAATAATATATATATAATAATAATATATATATATATAATATATATATATATATAATATATATATAATAATAATAATATATAATATATATATAATATATATAATATAATAATATAATATGCTATGAATAATATTATATATGAATATATAATAGCTATGAATAACAAGCAGTGTTCCTACTTTCATTAATGTATAATGTATAAGTAATGTTAATCAGTCTTTAGATATATACTCAGTATTTACTGGTTTAAACGAGTCTATGTCCTGTAGTTGAATTGAGAGATTAAGAAAGACTGAATTGTTTTCTGGTTTGTTACTTTGGTTTTGTGAACAACAGCAGCAGGTTATGCAGTGCTCGACGTATTAACCTTAACTGTATGAGATCTGTTTTACAGACGTCCTCTGGACCTGTTTTTGTTAGCTGGGCTTTCATTGACACAGTGAGAGAGATTGTTTTTATGTGATTGCTACGTTGTTGGTATGCAGTTCAATCTACTTTCATCACTGCTGATGTATGAGACCTGTTTCGTTTGCATTACTTCTTTGTCAGTCATTAGTTTAACATGAATTTAACATTATATAGTTCATGAATTCAATTCTAACTTGCTATTGTGAGTAGGTGAAAAGCACGTAGAATAGCATATGTAGTATGTCAGTCCTTTATCGTTTTATCATGAAGCAAAAATAAAACAACAATAACAAACAAACAAACAAACAAACCAAAAAAACAGGCAATGCAGGGGTGGGGGGTTATATATTCACAGATGCCCACCAATGTCAAGAGCAAATCTATGCCCTTGCATACAACTAACCAGCAGTCTAACAGACCACATTCAGAATTCAAGCCCACAAAATTGTGAAAAAAGGCGGACATGCTAATTTATTGAAAACAACAACAATTTCAACCAATCAGTCGCAACATTCAATTCTCTGACAATTCAAACAAACTCTGACGGGCGTCCTAGTGGAAAAAGACATTCTTGGTGCACTTTGTGGATGCCTGACATTTGTAATTACGACTGTGGCACTGCGCTGAGACGCGTCGCCGAGAAAGATGCTTCCAAACGCGCCAAAGAGGAAGAAAATTGCTGGACTCGCTCGAGGAACGTCCTCCAATCAGTGTGTCTGTTTTTCACTGCAGTAAATGTAGCTTGATACTCGACATTCAGGCGAGATTCAGAATTCTGCTCGTCCTCATCAGATTCTATCAGTGCCGCTGACGTTTTGTGGTGAAATAAAAGAAAAGAACACACCACAACCACAGCCTTTACCAAGCAGCGCTTGCTAGTAATTACACTAAACAAAGACGGAAACGAGGCACAACCACTCACCACTGTTTCTGTCCAACTGCTGGAGCTGTGAGTATCACATCATCGCCTAACGGCAGGTATATAGATTGATCGCAGTCACTTTAAACGACAAAACTTCTCACATTTGTTAGCATATAAACTGAAATAAAAGAAAGCAGTAAATGTATTGTTGAGACGATGCTGACTCGTTCAGAGGGTAGTGCTGAGTAATGTTGGTGTAGTAGCTTTGACTGAACGAGTATCAGTTATTAATCAATAATAGCCAACAAGCAGGATAGCTAATCAGCTAATTTGGCCACTTATGGACTGTACTTCAAAAGCTGTCAATCATAACTATTTAAATGACAAGTGTCTAAAATTTCATGATCATATCATGGAGGCAGCGCTTATATATATATATATATATATATATATATATATATATATATATATATATATATATATATAAAATTATTGAATATCGGGATATGTTTTGTGATATTGTATCGATTCTTGGCAGACAGCTCCATTAACAGGGTGCAGTGCTATTATAAGTATTGGCAAGCCTGTTCATATAGTGGTGTGTCTTAATAGTAGGCTTTAATAGTATATTATTCACTTCGCAGTATATCGCAATGTACTGTATCGCCAGGTTTTATATATGTATATATAAAAATGTATGTGAATGTATATGTGTGTGTGTGTGTGTGTGTGTGTGTGAGAGAGAGCATACACTTTATGAAAACTAGTTGGTTTGAAAACTACAAGGCTGAACTGTTCTGTCTCTGGTTGTGATCTGTGTGTAGATAAAAAACAAGGGCAGCATTCAACTACACGGCTAGGGTAAATCTTGCTGGTTGTAAAACCTGTAAAGGAAAGCAGAAGCTTTTATGTTACATTAATGTTCACCTATACTGCCGAAGAGCCCCAGAGAACTGTATGAAAACAACAAGTCATGTTAGCTAGCCCACTTGATTTAAAAACTGTGCAAATTAACAGACAGCTCTAATTCTGTATTAAATTTAATATTCAACAGGGCACAGTTTTCAGCCAAATATGCTTTAACTTGATCATTTCTTCATCATATTATTATTAAAACTCCTAAAATACAGGGCTCGTAATTAGTGTTTGCTGAAGCCAGTACACATAATCAGACTGGGACCTCCTTCAGCTCATTTCAAGACAGGAGGAACCCTGATACTGGTCAGAAACTCCAAACTGTTCATCCCAAACATAAACACAAATATATATCTTCCACATTTCTAATTAGTACAGCCTTCACTGCTGTGTTGCAACAGCTTACTACAGCAATCCAGGAGCAAACCACAGTTACGAGCCTTGGCAGCGGGATGCCATCAGCTGGTGTCAAACCACAAACTTGCGCTGAAAACATTCCTAATACATTTCTACACGAGCGTCGGCTTTAGAAAAGCATTTGCCGCAGCTAAAATGCGTGCGGTCGTCAGCGCTGGCCAGACCTATCCTTCTAACAACTCCTTCTAATGTTCTATTAATTCAGTCTCTATATGCAACGGCTCAACCCTGGGATAAAACCTTTAAGAGCCCAAAAGGCATTTCATCTGCCATGTCCACAACAAACAGGCTGAACTAGGGGTACAAACACAGAACCAGCAGATGTTCACGCCTTGCTGAGGTCAAACCGCAATGCTTCCATTGTGCTGCCAAATTATTTCAGATCTACTGAGCATCCAAAGGTCCTGTGTCTGTTCCGTTCTCGTGTCTTGTTCATTTCTTACATTTTTTGGACTCCCTGAGGACTTCTGCTGTGGGTTTATGTACCAAAGACAGTCATAAATTAATTTTACATAACCACTTTCCAACAAGAGGTCTGTGCGGGACTGATATTTTACTCCCGTTCCCACTAGAATTTGGCTCACTCTCAGGAAATATCAGCAACTTTTGTCACGCTCCCACCCACGATGGCCGGCTACTGCCCGCAGAGCCATACGAGGCTAAAGGACATGCAACATCTGACACAACCTATTCACAGATACATCATTTTATTCTAAACAGTTACGACATCAGCATCATTGTGGCGCATTGTCGGGGGCACTTAATTCAACAGCTGAGGCCAACTGACCTGTCTAAATTGATGCAGCTCATGATCAGCTGCTTCACTGCTACCTACATGTATTACTTAACTTTGTAAACTATGCATGCAGATTAATGAAATAACTAGCAGTGTAAGAAAATATCGTGATACTGTATCGATTCTCAAAAACACAGCATCAATACACAGATTCCTGAAACACTGTGTGTTGTGTTTGAAGTTCTGACCACTACACGGCAGTGTTGTAATCCATTTTCAGCTCCACTCCAACATTAACAAGCAGCACAAGGGAGCAATGCTGTTGTAAACATTGGCAAACCTGTTTATATAGTGGTATATTTTAATAGTAGGATTGTTAAAAATCGCAATATATCACTTTGCTTGCCATATCGCCATATATCACAATATATTGAATCGTGACCACTGTATCACGATACGTATTGTATTGCCAGGTTCTTGCCAAAACACAGCCCTAGAAATTACATAAATCTATTTATTAATTTGAAGGATATTTCCACATGTATATGTTCTCATGCTCCCATGTGCACTGGATTGGTTAACCATGCACTTCCATGCAGGTCTCTGAAATTTAGTCCCGTGTTGCAAGACAGTGTGGCGGGACCTGCAAGTCCCGGGGGAATGCAGAACCCCCTCGTTATCCCTTCTAATTAAACAGGTGGCTTTGGTTACTGTGCCTTTAAGGCCCCTGTTTAAATGACCTGTTCTGACTGGCAGCCCTCACTGAAACCCTCCTTACAACTTTTGCATACACAGCTGAGGCTCCATGGGCTGAATAGGTAGTTCCTATGCGTGTTGGATACATATACATTCACACACACACACACACACACACACACACACATACATATATATATATATATATATTTAGAGGAGTATGAGCTGTACTAAGATATGACACTTGAAGTAGTCAGTCCTATCAGTGAGGCCACTGACTGCCTGTCTAAGTTACATTCTCCAGTTTGCAATCTCTTGAGGTCACTAAATATACCCGCTTCCCGCACTGCACACTCATTTCTGCTTTAAGGCACTCCCACTTTCAGTTCATGATTTAAAAACACAAACCGTATGAATGATATGCAACCTACACCCAACTGCAAACTGTGAGCTGGTGAAGAGTACATAAGCAATCTGGCTAATAACAACAGCCAGCACTAAAAGCCTTTGAACTGTGTTAAATGCACCTCTAACATTTACAGTGCCACCTTAAAAATATCTCCAAAGCCACCTCAGCCTCACACGTGGATGAACTTTATGTATTCCTTGATGAGGCTCACACAATAGAAGCAAAATTGAGACCAGAGCCATCGCTGGGTCTGGTCTGCATGCACCAGGTGGGGCCTGGAGGGCTTGGCATAAGGACATTCCAGCTCAGACGTGACATACGGACCCTTCACATGTTGCTGTCTGGCTCCTCGGATTCCTCCGGGGATTCCAGCATGCCAAAAAAAATAAATCTGTACCCATCTCTTCCAGCCTACAGCCCTCTCGCTTCATTTCCTCCCCAAAACACCACCTGACGGACCACTTTTTTGGCCGGCTGAGTGGACAGCAGATTAAAGTAATGCGATCAGGCCTGTGTGATGACTGTAACAATATAAAATAAGGATGTTAATCTGGAGGAAGGTCAGGCCCCAATGATGAGCACAAACGGACCTCATACATCCAAGAGGCTGGGTCAACACAACGCAATGGCTTAAACTAGATCATCTAAAACACGATGACCAATGCATTGCACAGCAGGGCCAGTCTCTAACACACAAGTGTTAGGAGACCTAACAAAGCACACAGAGCTCGTGGACGTGATGGGGCGATCGAGATGAGAGATAGCAAGCCAGAGAATCCAGAACCCAGCCACGCCTCGGTCTGTCCAAGCCTGCACACCCACCCCACAGCACAGCACCGCATTCAGCAGCGATGCAAGTTTCATGAGCAGCTTTGCTGTTCAGGGAAAAACGCGAACCCGAAGAAACGCTGCAACAACACATGCACACATTTGTTTTATTTATCCAGGAAAAACGCTCCCTTTTTTCTGTCCCGCCGCTTTAAAACGCATAGCGTTTTCCCCTATTGATTAAAAATGCACACGGACACTCAAAAGCTGTTTTTAATCTTTATGAACGCTCAAATCAGAGAACGCGCGATTCCAGCAACTGTCAAAATATCGCTAACGGAAAACGGGGAAAGCGTTAGCTAGCAAGCTAATAAAACACAACACCGCGCCGCTTTCTGAGGTAAAACTCACCGCCCATCAACGAAATATCGCCTTTTATGTATGGCTGAGGTCTAAAGTGAAGGAAATAAGCCGGAATAAGGACGTAATTCTGGACGAGTCCCGCTTTTTAGGTCAGTATTTTCTGCACACAGAGGCTACAGCGGGCTGACTGACTGACTGATTGGCTGACTGCTTGAAAACATACAGCGAGTGAACGTAAACACGGCGAGGAGGAATACAGGCACGGAACTCGGCTAACGCCACTCACCGTAAAATAGTTCTGGGCTAAAAGCGTTCCCGAACGCGGCTCGGTGGGCGAGGGCTCGGTCCGGTTAACATCCAGAGATCGGGGAGCCCGAAAAGGCACTGACTCCGCCACCCAGGCCCGCACAAGAGGAAATGGTCTCCGTTCCGCTCAGTCGCCAAACGCGCATGCGCACACCCTCAACATGCCACAGCGCGGTGTCAGTGGCGTTGCTTTGTGCGCATGCGCAACCGAGGCAACGGCGCGGTGTCAGTGGTGTTGTTGGGGGGATTTTAAGGGAAATATAAAGACTGTAAGGATTATTATCGTTAAAGAGGAGTTCAGCCAAGCTGCAGACGTAAACAGAGTCATTAAAAGGGAAAGTATTCACTGTAGAGACATTTACATATTCTTTATAGTGGTGGAGATGGGAAACAGGGGTTGCCAGATCTGCTACACAAGCACATTCATTTTATTTATTAATAAATAAATAAATTAATTAATTAAACACAAATGAGCCTATGCATGTCCCCAGAGTATATGTATCATCAAGAACACCTTTACAGGAGAGGACAAAAACAGTCTTGTTATTGAAGTCAATGGAACCAGAAGCTATTTTGGAGCATTTCCATTGGTGCATTCGTTATATCACAGGATATAAACACCAGCTGCCGTGTTTGAACAATGCAGAAAAATAAAAACATTATAAAAATACATGAATAGTTTTTTTGGACAACAACGATATATAATGCTAATAATGGTAAATTCTGAAAAGTCTATTTGGGGACGCTGCTTGTATCTCTCTGCTATGAACAGGATAAATTGGGTTAAAATATATTTTAAGCCAAACTAACCACAAATATAAGACAGCATCTCAGACAAAACAATGTAAGAACTTTCACTGAGGGAGCTGTTGGTGGGGTTAAACTCTGTAGACGTCTGGTTCCATTCAGCACTACTGTGAACCAATCTGGCAGAAGCTTCAGTTTTTGGTTTTTTTTTTTAGAATAAAGCATTTCACACCAAAGCAGTCAAAATAACTTACATCTTAACTGTTAAATTATGTAGAATGTTTGAAAAACACATGGAGTTCCCCTTTAAAGTGTTCATAGCATGCAGAACCACGTTATTTCACTGTTTTGAGTTTGGTGTCAGCATGACATACTACAGTACAAGCATGATGATGACAGATTTATGTTAGTGTATGTTGATGTACCAACCCTGATCACACCAGACTGCTGTGTCAGTGGTGTTTTTATATTCATGTATTAACAATATACTGAAGAGTCAGTGGTGTATATGATGCACACATATTTAATTAAATCACTAACAAATTCCATTCCTGATACAACTTTATACATTGCACAGTTTATACATTGCAGAACTCATCATGTTGTCTTTCTTAGCTCAGCAGTGGCGCCACCTGCTGGTTAAAAAAACTCAAAGCTTCACGCAAAACGTTTCAGCACATGAATAGTGTATGCAGTGTGCGCCCCCATGTGGCTGAAATAGCACAATACGCATGATAGAAATTCACAGTTGTTGAAATCATGCAAAATCATCTTGGAGGTCGTGAGATAATCATGCATAAATAAATAAATAAACTAATAAATAAATAGCTGTCATATATCAGTTATTATATAATCAATTACAAGTGTAAAAACTCTGGCGAAAGGAAAAACACTCCAGCCTGCCCTCTTGTTTCCAACACTGTCACACTGTTTACTGTACCGTCACAGTCTGTTATGATGATAAACATCATAGAAAGGCACTTAAAGGGGAACTCCATCAAAATTTCAACCTTTTTGAATAATTCAGTCCTTGAGATGTAAACATAGTCTTTCATCGCGAGTTTGGCATACAATGTTTCATCAAAGAGAAATTTACAGACTCAGATTTCTTTACAGTGGTGGTGATGGGAACCAGGGGTCACCATATCTACAGCACAAATGTACACATTTTATTTACTATTAACAGCCAACAGTGACCCTACATGTGTCTTCCGAGTTTAAATACATAATATTATATTATAATATAGTTTTATTTGGGAAATATTTTGTTATACAGTGGCCTGTATGTATCCCTCCACCACGAAGGGTTAAAATATATGCCTAAACTTTATTACAAAACTATCATAAAAGACAGACATCTGGTTCCCATCACCACCACTGTGAACGATCCTCACTCGGGAGGCTTCTTTAGCATTAAACATCAAAGCACTCCCTTAAAGAAGTTTATTCAAGTGTATCATTAGTTTACTTCTTCTAAACTAAGTTAGTGAGTATACTTTCAGTTTACTTTTTATGTACTTCTCAGTGATATACTAAACACAGTTATACTTAAGTATGCTGGGGTTATACTTACAAGTATAGAACAGTCTAAGTATATTTGGCCTTTACTTGTACCTAATCTTTTGATTGAGATAGTAGAAGTAAGTATTCTTGCTCTGCACAAAAACACTTCCAGTAGAATATTTATTTAAAATTTGATTTATAAAGATTTATAAAGAAATAAATATGTTTCTTAATCTGAGTGTGTCTTGTTTATTTTACGTGTGTCCACTGGTTAGTAAGTAAACATTGTTAAAATTATATTTTAAGTAGAAAAAAAATCTTAAACCTAGTCATATACTTTAAAGTACAACAATAATATAAGCAGTACATTATAAGTATTATATTATGTTCAATTAAAGAAACTTACAAGCTAGTAAACTAACAGTAAACCCTTAAGTTTACTTTTAGTGTAGTTGCAGTACAAAAGATGTAAACTAGTTGTATACTTGGTTTACTACTCTTACACTTAGAGTGTACTTAAAAGTATACTTTTAAAAACTAGAAAGTGGCCAATTTAGTCCCAAGAAGTATTAAAATAGTACATATACAAGTGTTCTATGACATTAGTATAGTAACTACATAAAGTATACTTAATAAAATTAACTTTAAGTATACTTATTTTCTGTAAGGGTTTTTAGCGGCTTTTATTCACATCTTAACTCTTCAATTAGATGTTCTGGCATAATAAATAGGTCAGAATGGTGTGACCTGCAGCTGGAGGGCCGGAAGTGACTTTCCACACAGGGGGGCGCCAGCACACTCTCTCATAACGCCTGTGGTTTATAAAGTTTACAATCGCCTGCAATCAGTTTAACCCAGAATCCACAAGGAGCTTTTATTAAGTACCAAAGTTGATGTTCATGAAGGAAATTGACCAAAAGACATCGAACAAGACGAGAGACTGAAGTCGCTGTTCCAGTTTCTTGTAGCTGTAGTTTTAAATCTCTCACCAGTGACCAGTCACATCACCCACAGACCATCAGTTCACTCTACAATACTCACTCCTACCGGGCGCATGAGGGTGAAGCAGCTCATTCACAGTGCAGCAGGAGCCAGAATGTACCTGCAGCTCCATTTAAGGTGGAAACAGGAGAACTGGTGAATGAGAAGCTGAGCTGATGGTGCTGGTGGTCAGTAGGAGACAGTGAGTATTGTAGTGTGTAAGGGTGATCTGGGGGGTGAACACTGGCGATAGATTTAAAACCGTACATTGCGGTAACGTTACAGCCGTAACGTTAATGACGAGAGAGTCATGACGAGTTGAGTGTGTGGTGCTGGTTGATCCACAGGACAGTAAAAGAAAACCAAACCACAGACGTTGTGGAGCTCCTCTGTATCGAGGCCCACCAACCGCCAACACACAAGTTGTAGCTCAACACTTTAGTATGCTGTGGTTTGAGTAGCAGGGCATCTGGACGAGAAGGTAGTTCTTATATCTGCTGCCTCAACAGCAGCTAATCTTTCAGATAGGTTCAATTCTATATCCTAACATCAGGATCACGTGCAGTGTATGTTTACCTTTCTTTCATAATATTGTCCAAGCTGGTGCAGTACAGACTCCTCACCTCCATCACCTCCATTCTGTCGTTCACTTACTGCCTCCATCTGGATTTCAAACTTCCTCAGAATGACGTAAGTGAAAACAACCCATTGGTGGAGTTCCTCGTTAAATCCTCTAAATAGTCGGGCTGTTAGCCTAAATATGTGTTAATGTGTTGCCCGGGCTGCTCTGTGCTGGGCTGGAGGTCTGTTTAGTGAGGTAGTGGTGTCGTGTTGGTCTGACCTTGACCTGCCTGCTGTCCTGGCTGTTCGGGAGTACTGGGTGGTGGTCTCCACTGCTGCCGTGTTCAGTAAAAGAGCATTTGTCTAAAGGACTGTGTTTCCTGCATCTTCTTACTCTTTGCCGACACCACAATAGCTATATGCAGATAGAAGCTATCTATGCAGAATATGCAATTGTTGGCTGGAGTGGTGTAAATCTCCACCACTGGACTCTGTAGTGGTGCAAAACTCCACTACTGGACTCTGTAGTGGTGTAAATCTCCACCACTGGACTCTGTAGTGATGTAAATCTCCACCACTGGACTCTGTAGTGGTGTAAATCTCCACCACTGGACTCTGTAGTGGTGCAAAACCCCACTACTGGACTTTGTAGTGGTGTAAATCTCCACCACTGGACTCTGGAGTGGTGTAAATCTCCACCACTGGACTCTGTAGTGGTGTAAATCTCCACCACTGGATTCTGTAGTGGTGCAAAACTCCACTACTGGACTTTGTAGTGGTGTAAATCTCCACCACTGGACTCTGTAGTGGTGTAAATCTCCACCACTGGACTCTGGGGTGGTGTAAATCTCCACCACTGGACTCTGTAGTGGTGTAAATTTCCACCACTGGACTCTGTAGTGGTGTAAATCTCCACCACTGGATTCTGTAGTGGTGCAAAACTCCACCACTGGACTCTGTAGTGGTGTAAAGCTCTACCACTGGACTCTGGAGTGGTGTAAATCTCCACCACTGGACTCTGTAGTGGTGTAAATTTCCACCACTGGACTCTGTAGTGGTGTAAAACTCTACCACTGGACTCTGGGGTGGTGTAAAACTCTACCACTGGACTCTGGAGTGGTGTAAAACTCTACCACTGGACTCTGGAGTGGTGTAAATTTCTAAGCACTGGACTCTGGAGTGGTGTAAAACTCTACCACTGGACTCTGGAGTGGTGTACAACTCCACCACTGGACTCTGGGGTGGTGTACAACTCCACCACTGGACTCTGGAGTGGTGTAAAGTGCCAAACACTGGGCTCTGGGATGGAGTAAAACTCTACCACTGGACTCTGGATCACTGGAAACATGTTCTCTGGATTTATGAATCTGACAGTCTTGGTTTGGTGGATACTAACAGAACTTCTCTTACAGGAAAGAGCTGACCGTAGCATTTTAAACAATCACATGCCTTTAACTTTGTGGCAGCAGTTTGGGGAAGAGCTCTTTCCTGTTCCAGCAGGACTGTGAGGTCCATACAGTTTTAGAAGATGGTGGAATTCTTCCATTCATGGTAGAGAAACTAATACCAATGCCTCATAAGAGGGTTGACGTCCCGTGATGTTACACAGCTATACATACACATTTATGTATATAAATGTATATACTTTCTTCTTTACAGGTTTTACCCTCTAGGACACTGAGGACCCTCTCCCTCCCTGAAGGTGGATCCACCCAACAGGAATAAGAAGTCCCATTTCCCTTTACCTCCCATCTGTCCCCCATCCCCTTCTACAACAGGACACCAAGGTAAGTACATACCCCGGGACCGTACTACTATCTGAAGTTAAATATGCACACTGTTAATGTCCATATTGGTAATAGGCTACATGGGCCACACCTTCAACTGATTAGTGATCAGTTATTAATGATGTGCAATGGATTGTTATTCGATGGTATATACTTCTTCTTCTTCTTCTTCTTCTTCTTGGTACACATTTGTTTTGTCTCCTAACTTCTTGACACAGTTCCAACTCCAGAACGTTTAGTCTGGGCAGGAATGTTGTGTTTGTATAGCTTTTATTTTGGCGTACGGTTTCCGTAAAAACTTCGTTAAGTTGTTTTTCTCCCATTGAGAATTAATGGTTTGCAAAAGTGCCCATCTATCTACTGAACTTCTGTTGCCCCACTCCTCCACTAGCCTGCACTCACACTGCCTTTATCAATCCGTGCCTGAGCACGCTTACGTCATCACAACGTGACTTCTTTTTGGAAGCCGCTCGCACAACACGATGGAGTACATGATTGTTTAACATGAGCGTCACATCACTGACGTCATGTTTGAGTTCCAGCAAAATGAACCAATCACACGAGGCTCCAAGCGGACCTTGCTACAGTTGAGTCACGCTCGCGTCATCTCGATCATAAGTCTGAAGTCTTGGCTCACGCAAATAGTGACGTGAACATAGTTGACAACCAATAGGAGAGCTCTTTTCACCACTGTCCTCCAACACGACGGGCGAGCGCGCAGGAATGTCTGGCGGGTAAAGAAGTTAAACTATGGGTTTGTCTTAAAGGGGTGTGTCTCAAAACTGAGGGTCTACATAGGCAGCATTTCACATCATAGTATGTGCTCCAACATGTAGACTGTCCCAATTATATACCTTAAACATGCTGTCTACTGAGGAACCTTATTTAGACCTAATTTTAAATAAGCATCGAACGCTTCCTCAGCCGCTAAGACAATCCCATGATGCAACACAGACTAATCTACGAGCAGAGAAGTGGTTTTAAAATGTGAGTTATTTTGATTCTCTCTGGAGTTTTAATGTGTTTCTGGTCATATAATCACACAAAACAGTATTTTATTATCAACTCTGTAACGAGTCCTTCACCATTTACACTTTTATACTCGAGCCATCAGCATTTATGCTAGTGGATTTTTAAGCCTTGGGATATTGTTTTGGATGCCGGCTGGTAGCTTAGCAACCAGCTAAACCCCCGGTGGCGTGCTGCAGTGGGTGGGAACAAGCCGTGGCGCAGTCTCTCTCTAACTAGAGCGTCTCAGTAATCTGTTTTATGAGGAGAGATGAGGAGAGAACACTGATACTTACACAGCTGCTACCTAGACAGCCTACTTACACACTCACTAGGTCACCCACACCCGGCGAGGGCTCGGAAACTGCGGTTCTCCTGGGCTGTACAGAAGGTGGAGAAACTGGTGGAGCTGTGGAGTGAGCAAGAGTGCCTCTTTCACGTGTCTTCCCTTTTATAAAACAAAAAAGGTGGACAAAAATCGCTGAAGCCTTCAAAATCCCCGCTGAGTATACAACACTGCCGAACGGGGCTACAGTTACAATTAGCCTAGCAGTGAACCGTACATTTAGCTGAATATGCTAACTTCAATCATATAAATAGGAAATAATCTCAAAAGGAATCTAGTAGCAGTCTTGTAAACAGTGACTCTGAAAGACCCCCAGTCTTTACCAAATCATAGTCTGTGACTAGAAGTCTGTGAATAGTGTTTAGATGTGAGAGGGAGTCAGACTTTAGTCTATTAAATGTCTTTTCAGAGTCTTTAAAAGTCTTCTAGTGTATGATCAGCATAAGTAGCAGCGTTCTCTCCTCATCTCTCCTCATAAAACAGATTACTGAGACGCTCTAGTTAGAGAGAGACTGCGTCACGGCTTGTTCCCGCCCACTGCAGCACGCGACCGGTGGTTTAGCTTGTTGCTAAGTTACCAGCCAGCTATCCAAAACAATAGATAGGCTTAAAAATATGGTAGCATAAATGCTAATGGCTTGAGTATAAAAGTGTAAATGGTGAAGCACTAGTTACAGAGTTGATAATAAAATACTGTTTTGTGTGATTATATGACCAGAAACACATTAAAACTCCAGAGAGAATCAAAATAACTCACATTTGAAGATGACTTCTCCACTAGTAGCTCCGCTTTTGTCTGCCATGTTGGGAAAAAGTTCTGCCTGCGTTGCATCATGGAACTGAGGAATTCAATGCTTTCTTAAAATCAGGTCTAAATAAGGTTTCTCAGTAGACAGCATGTTTAAGGTATAAGAATTGGGACAGTCTACATGTCGGGAGCGCATACTATGACATAAAATGCTGCCTATGTAGGAGCTCACTAGGTTTTGAGACAGACCCAATGTGGTTCTAACCTGCACTCATTTGTTTGTCTGTTTTAATCATCCCTCTTTCCTCCCATTGTGTCCCGTTAATTTCCAGCCATATCTAAGCCACAGGGTTTCCTTCAAAAGACAAATTCTTCCCAAGCTCCTATAAACAGCCATACTGACTTGCGCTCCTCTATGTGCCGTTTTTTCATCCCTCGTTTTTCCCATATACTCCCATTCATTTTAATAACACCTAGCCAACACTTAGTAGCCCCCTAACAACCACCTGGTATATAACCCTAATGCCATACCACACGGCTGTCTAGCTTAAGCTGCTCAGTCACTCAGCATCTTCTTCAGGAAATACACGTTTTTAGTTACTCACTGAACTTGGAGCTTGTAAAGACTGAATGTAGACTCAATATTGACCATCATAGTCACTAAACTGGCTCTAAACCAAACCAACCACTGCAGCGTATGTACAGACAAAACAGTCTGTTCAGGGCCGATAATTAACTAGCAAACAAGACTAAACAATAGCAGCATCACATGACAATGAGTCTCTCTTCTGTTCAGTTTAATTAAAATAAAACATAACTTTAAATATTTTACATCATATTCTCTCTGTTTTAGGAGCTCAGAAACAAGATGAGAACAGATGTTATGTTTATAAGTGACCAGCAGAGGGCAGAAGCACATTAGTAATCTTGGGAGGCAGGTTTATCACTCGAGACCTCATTGTGGAGGGGCTGTTTGGGTTTGCATAGACAGCTCTCGTGTCTAAATGATATAAATCATGCCTGGTGCCAAAAAGCATGTCTCTACATAGACTATCATTAAAATATATTATCTGACTCCTTTTTGGTTTTGTTGGTTTTGTTTGCAAGTCAATGGAAGCAGATGTTTTTGTTTTTGATCACAAAAAGTGATTTTTAAGCATTCTTTTTGGTTCAAGCATCAAAACATGTTGACGGCAATGTAAACGGCAGCTGCTGCTTTCAAATGAAGTTCAAAGGCGCTGTCCAAGAAAAGACATGTATCCCCATTTTTGTCAATTTTTATGTTTCTGTATCTTTAAGAACTGCTGCTCTTTTGATCCTGTGCAAGTTCATTGGTTAATGGACCAATAGAAATGCTTCAAAATAACTTGGAAATATTTCTGGTTCCATTGACTTACATTAAAAGTGAAGAAGGTTTTTGGCCTCTCCTGTAAAATTTTCCACATACAGATTTTTTGTATAGCCACTATATATATATATATATATATATATATATATATATATATATATGTATATAGTTACAGTATAGTCACACTGTGGTGTTGGGAACCAGATATCAGATTAATTTAATGCCTCTAAAATCTCTATCACAGAAAGTTATTAGAACTTGTTTTCTGAAAGTTTCAAGATCATTTTTGGCTAATTTTCTGGGGGGGCTGAAACCAATTGCAGCGTCATCGGGCGACACCATGGACAGGTCGCTTGTCACACCTATGGGCAGTTTAGAGTGAGTGATCAACCTAACATGCATGTGTTTGGACTGTGGGAGGAAACCAGAGTACCTGGAGAAAACCCACTCGAGCACGGGGAGAATGACCACCCAGACCGGGAATCCAACCCAGATCATCTAACTGTGAGCAGACTGTGCTGACCACTACACCACCATACTGACCACTACACCACCATACTGACCACTACACCACCATACTAACCACTACACCACCATACTGACCACTACACCACCATACTAACCACTACACCACCATACTGACCACTACACCACCATACTAACCACTACACCACCATACTAACCACTACACCACCATACTAACCACTACACCACCATACTGACCACTACACCACCATGCCTCCATACTATTAAAATTTTTAGATTTTATGATATTTAGCCATCAATAACTTGTGCTGGTTGACTGGTGGTATTGGTTATGAAGACATGGTTTCTATCACCACCACTGTAAAGAATCAGACTCTATCAGAATCTATCAGAATTAGAATCTGTCTCTAAACTCTGAATAACACTGTTTACATATTAGCCTCTGAATTACACAGAGGAGTGTGAAATTCACCCTTAAACATCAACATTAATTAATGTTTTAATAATTAACTGTAATTTCTATAATCAAGTTCGATTAGTGGATTAATCTTTTCTCGCGGGCATCATTTGGGTGAAACCTCGAATTCCTAGGACGGATCAATTAGCCTGTTCTTTAACACATAAGACTGAGCTGCCTGGACTCGACTGGGTTACTTCACATCAGAGGCTTCCTGCTGAGGTTGAGTAACAAAGAGAAGATGTCTATCTCGCAGAACGGGGGAAGGAGAGATGTGGGTGAAAGACAGACACACACTCACACACACTTCCAGACATACTTCACATAGAAGTAACATTCAGAAATAACTGAACTGAAAGATCTGCAGTCATGTTAAGTTCCAGACCATTAAAACACTCCCTGTAAGTCACACTGGGGACGTTTTGGGACTACCTGGGACAAACGGCTAGAGCATCAAACACTGTGACAATAGAAATGAACTGGGATTGGCTGTGACTCCGACTAGCGGGATAAAGTGGAAGATAATGGATGGATGGATGAAAATACTACAGTACTACATTAGTAGATGAGAAGATGATTTCAATGTAAAGAAAAAAGGTGTATGTTTACAATTTCTCACATGTTCTCACTGTGTTTTTGTACCTTTTGACTTCAAAACATACAGAACTAAGCATCAGCGCAGCAGAGGACAGCCTCCTCATCATCACAAAAGAGCACAGCATCAGCATCAGCACAGCTTCAGCATTAGAATCAGCACATGAGAAGACAGGATCAGCATTAACGCAGTAGAGCAGGCCATCAGCATAGGACACTTTATCAGCAATAGCAACAGCTTTACCAGAACACAGCCTCAGCAGCAGCACAGCAGAACTCAGCCTCAGAAGCAGCACAGCAGAACTCAGCCTCAGCAGCAGCAACAGCATTATCCATCCATTATCTTCAGCTTTATCCCAGCGTCATCGGGCGAAAGCAGGGTACACCATGGACAGGTCGCCAGTCCATCACATGGCCAACTCACGCACACACACACTCACACCTACAGGCAATTCAGAGTGAGGATCAATCTAACATACATGTGTTTGGACTGTGGGAGGAAACCGGAGTACCCGGAGGAAACCCACTCAAGCACAGGGAGAACATAAACACTCCACACACTGAACCACCTGGACTGGGAATCCAACCCAGATCATCTTACTGTGAGGAGATAGTAATAGTAATAATTAATAAAATAAATTATTATAATCAAATTATCATTAAGAGCCTCTAAACAACAACAACAGCAAGTGTAGCAGATTGAGACAGTCCATTATATATATATATATATATATATATATATATATATATATATATATATATATATATATATATATATATATATATACTTTTTTTTTCATATAGTTTCACATAGTTCCAACTTCCATAAATATAATATATATATATATATATATATATATATATATATATATATATATATATATTGTTTTTGCCATATTGTCATGTTAGCTACTTTGCAGTCTTATACAATGTGTATTACGTAATCATGCAAATAAAGCTGCTTTGAGTTCAGTTGACTAATGAGAGAGAGAGAGAGAGAGAGAGACCGTGTGAAAGAGATAGACAGTAGCTGAGAGACTGAGAGAGAGAGAGACATAGACAGTAGCTGAGAGAGAGAGAGCGAGGGAGATGTCGTGCTTAGGAGAGATGTGTTATCTCTTTCCTCTCCGTATCTCCACCCCAGTCTTTTATGGTCGCTGCACAAAGGAAGGCAATATATCACAAAGCGTCTGAGAAACTTCTACCAGCCGAACACACACACACACGCACACACACACACACGCAAGGTGATAAGCTAACCACAGTGAACTGCTTGCTGTCATGCAAGCCTGTGGTGAGTGGAGGATGGGCCGGGGAAGAGGGAGTTGTAGTTTTTGCACTAATTGCATTTCAACCATTCCGTCGGGCGCGTTTGTAAACAAGCCTCCGCTTTTACAGCAGCACTTCCTCTCCCACTCCGTCAGGCTGGAGTTGGACTGTATATACACACACATTACATATATGTATATATTAATATGTATATCGTCGCTGTGCAATGGAAACACAAGTATATCCAAAATGGCAATTTTATGGGAGAGGCCAATAATGTTCTTACTTTTAATGGAAGTCAATGGAACCAGAATTTTTTCCAGGCTATCATTTCTGTTGCATTTATCATGAAATTTCAAGACAATGTAAACGACAGCTGTACACTGCTGCTCAAAAGTGTGGGATCACAGTGAAATGTTCTTGTTTTAATGGAGTATCTTCTTCCTTAACACAACAATGGACTGACAGGTCTCTAAAGAAAGTTGTTTCTTTCTGGTCATTGTGAGCCGGTCAGCAAGCCATCAACTGCTGATCTTCAGATACTAAACTAACCTAGAATGTTGTTTCCTTTTATACTCACTTATTAGTAGAATGTTTTTCAGCTGTGATCACAGTTGAGCAAGAGTGTCCTAACAACCAATTAGTCCAATAACATCCTTAACTTGGATTGGTGGTCGTACCAGGAGATTTAGACAGAGGACTGAGAATTACTGATAATAGGACTATATGCAAAATAAGCCTCTATACAAAAATAGACTTTAATACAAACAGTATTATTCTTTAAAATTCATCTGATACACTTACATTAATTGTGAAATGGACAATATTGTTTGTGAATTGCATGAAATAAAATTCTGAAGTGATCCTATATATATATATAATTATTATTATTATTATTATTTATTTATTTATTTATTTATTTTGCCAAATCAGTACTGCAGGGCGTCAATATCGCGATAATGATTAACACACATTATATCGTGCGACCTTTTCTTCATGCACAATGATTAACTCACACTGTTTCACAACCTACTTGCTCTAGGGTGGTGTGTGTGTGTGTGTGTGCTTATAATGTCCAGCACACCCATGAACACTTTTACAACCACTTGTACACACGCTCTCATCCACACACACCCACAAATACACACACACACACACACACACACCCACATGGTGATCTGCAGCAGACAACACACGCAATGCTGAACCTGCTCGACGGGGTGGCGCTCGCTAAAATAAACTGTGCTGGAAGCGATCCTTCAAGCATGACAACGAGGCCTGCTCACTGAAACCAATACAACACAGAGAGAGAGAGAGAGAGAGAGAGAGAGAGAGAGAGAGAGAGAGAGAGAGTGAGAGAGAGAGAGAATATGAGTCGCTCTCTGCTGCAAAGTGAAAGAATTTGCAATCAGGCATCACTAATTTACACGAGTGACGAGAGAAACGGTGAAAGCTCAGAAACTCCAGCGAGCTCCTGGTCAGGAGTCACTCCCGGTTAAAGCCAGAGTTTGGCCCGAAACCAAGAGTACACAGTTTCCTCCTAACTCAAATCTAGTTCAGACGAGTGTCTGAAGGTTGCTTCTGTGGTTTTTCACCTGGGCTACGAGGCTAATATAGCTAACAGGTAATTCAGGTACATGCAGTAAGTAATGGAAGCTCACCTGACCTCCTCCTCCTCATTATATCAGCTCCACTGACCATACAGGAGCTACACTTACAGACTGGAGTTCATCTGATTCTCTGTATACCTTATTAGTCTGTTCTTTAATGATCAGGACCCCCACAGGACCACCACAGAGCAGATACTATTAGGGAGGTGGGTCATTTTCAGCACTGCAGCACTGACACTGATGTGGTGGTGGTGTGTTAGTGGTGTGTGTTGTGCTGGTGTGAGTGGATCAGACACAGCAGTGCTGCTGCTGGAGTGTTTAAACACCTCCTCAGTGTCACTGCTGGACTGAGAATCGTCCACCAACCAAAACTATCCAGACAGCAGTGCCTGTGGGCGGCGTCCTGTGATGAAGAACTAGAGAACACTAAGTGTGCAGCAGCAGATGAGCTACTGTCTCTGACTTTACACATACAAGGTAGGAGTGGACAGTGAGTGGACACAGTGTTTAAAAACTCACACCAGCACAACACACACTATACACTGCTTTTTTAAAAATAGACATTGTCTCCATTCATCCATCCATCCATTATCTTCCACTTTATCCCGCTAGTTGGGGTCATGGGCGGGGGGGGGCGGGGGGGGGGGGGGGGACTAGAGCCAGCCCCAACTTGATCTGTCGGGATAAAGGCGGGGTACATAATGGACAGGCCGCCAGTCCATCGCTTGGCCAACACACACTTTGACATTAGGGGGGACACATTTGCTAATATGAATCAAAGTCAGTCAAGTTTATTTGTATAGCGCTTTTTTACAACGATGTTGTCACAAAGCAGCTTTACAGGAATTTTAAAAACATGAAAAACATGAAATCACAGCTGTTTATGCCCCTGTGAGCAAGCCAGAGGCAACGGTGGCAAGAACAACTCCCTCAACTGGAGGAAGAAACCTTGAGAGGAACCAGACTTACAAGCAGAGACCCATCCTCCTCTGGTCAAACAGTATTTACAGTTTATTAAACTAAAGCTGAGTCTGAAGGTAGAAGCTTTAGAAGCTGTACAGGTGCTACATCAGGTGGGTGATACTGTGATGCAGTCAAGGATGGAGCAAATGGCACGAATGGAGAGGAGAGCTGGTTGGTGCCGGGTGACGGGGGGGCCCTGGTGGTCAGTCCTTTACAGTATTCGGCGGGACAGGTGGGCGGTTATTTCCTCGGAAAGAGAAAAGAAAGAGTTCGTTCTGGTTGGGGTTAGTACAGAGACAGAGTTAGTTCTGGTGGTCAAAGCCCACCCTATGCTCTAAATATTACCCATAAGCTGATTCCACTGTAGGTAGGGTAGTAAATCACTGTATGTGTAGAAACGTAGATCAACATTTGTGGAATTACAGTAAATAAATAAAATAAATAAACAAAACACAACATTATCTATACGTCTGATTATTATTAGATAAACTAGATACTCTACATTACATAGTACTGCTGTCAGAAAACTTAAATTATACCTGCAATGTCTGGATTATATACACATATAACTAAAAAATATTATTTTCTTTGGAGTATAATATTAAAATGAAAGTAGTAAATGTGAGGTTTCCAGACTAGACAAGACTAAAATTAATGTTAGACACTAAGGCTGTGTCCCAAACAGCTCCCTCTGGGTTTCCTGACTAGACAAGACTAACATTAATGTTAGACAGTAAGGCTGTGTCCCAAACAGCACCCTCTGGAACATTACACACTACTGCACTACTGAAAACACTTCTAACCATGGCGTCCTTTTATTAATTAATTAATTAATTAATTTTATTTATTCTATTTTATTTTTATGTATGTAGTGTAGTAGCAGTCTGTAGTTTGGGGCGTGGCCAGAGAGTGATGTAACTTTACGTTTCAGAGTGCTTTCTGACTAAAGTTAATATAAACGTTAGCTAACCCGAACCCTCCTAGTCTGTTACCATAACAACACATTATACTAAAGCTGTTTTATTGGTCATCGTTGCTGACCTCGCGTTTAAAGTTGGTGCGAGCTACCCGCCGCCCAGCGAGGCGAGAGCTCGGGTCAGTGAAGCTGCTTACTGTGGGATATTTCTGAACAGGCGTCTCAACACCAGCCTTAACAGTGAAAGACCACCTAACAACCAGAGCCCGTTGCTAACAACAAACACAGGGTGTGAACTGTGAACGCATATAAAGTGTATAAAAAATAAAGTGTTTTTAAACAGTTTCTGCTTTTTCTGTGGTTTAATTTTTGGGTGGGACACATCTACCTGTTTTTGATATTGGGTGGGACATGTCCCCCCCCCAACCCCCAGTTCCTACGTGAATGCTTACGCACACACACCTACGGGCAGTTTTACCTAACATGCATGTGTTTGGACTGTGGGAGGAAACCGGAGTACCCGGAGGAACCCACTCAAGCACGGAGAGAACATACACACTCCATACAGAACCACCCGGACCGGGAATCCAACCCAGATCATCTTACTGTGAGATTAACTGGGACAGTGTTGTGACTCCGTGTTGAGCTGCTAGTGAGCAATGAGGGCCCCCTTCTGTTGACGCCTCTCCACAAAGACAACCTACAGACCAAAAAACATCTGTCTGTTTTTATCGTACACGTTTAAACTGAAATATATTCAGTTATAAAAGAAAACAACAACGCACAGGCCTGCAGACCAGGCGGCACTGATACTGATACAGTACTGTAAGCGTACAGTAACGCAGTGTGTATCAACAGAAATAGCACATCGTCACATTGCCCACCCCGACTTCCAGAACCGGATTTCAGGAACAGGGTGAGCCGCTGTGAGAGAGACCCTCCGGAAACGGTCCCTTTCTACACAAACCTGAAGATATGCACGTTGTGCACGTTTACGGCAAGTCAAGCAGGACTCCTATTGTTCTGCTCTCACAGCTCATTTAAGAGTTAACAGCGACGCAGCAGAGCTGAGTCAGCGCTCCGGAGCCTTCCTGTTAAAAGAAAAGCTGTTTATATAAAGACTACCGTGCATGTCTGTCTGTGTGAGCTTGTGAGCAAGTGAGTGAGTGATTGTGTCTGTGTGTCATCAGGCCTGTCATAGAGATTGTGTTCATTTATTAGTGTATATATATATATATATATATATATATACACACTATCGCTCAAAGGTTTAGGATCAATTTAGAATTTCATTTCATGCAATTTTCATGCAATTCACAAACAATATTGGCCATTTTACAATGAATTTAAGTGTATCAGATGATTTTTAAAGAATAAAAATGTTTGTATTTAAGTCTATTTTTGTATAGAGGCTTATTTTGCATATAGTCCTATTATCAGCAATTCTCTTTAGAGACCCGTCAGTCCATTGTTGTGTTAAGGAAGGAAGATACTCCATTAAAAACAAGAACATTTCACTGTGATCCCAAACTTTTGAGCGGTAGTATATATATATATATATATATATATATATATATATATATATATATATATATATATATATATATATATATATTACCATAACGGAGCACTTTGCTGCCATCAGGTTCTAAATGAGCTAATTTTTTAAAAAATTATTAAAATGTTTCACTTTTAACATCCTAAATGTGTTTTCTGGTCTATTGTGAATTTAATATGCACCTATGAGATTTGCGAAACATTTAATTCTGTTTTTATTTACATTTACATTTCACACAGCATCCCAACTTTTTGGAAATAAGGTTTTCATATTAAGTACTTTTCAAAACAACTTTTTTACTAGGGGGTCGTAGCACAATTTTTGATTTTTTTAAAAGTGAAATTGCAGAAAAAACCTGTTGTTGTAAAAATTATGATCAGTATTGTTTTGTTTTTAGAACATTTTGGGTCAACAAGACCTGCAAAATGGATTAAAGCCTTATTTAAGCAATGACAGCTTAAATTATTAGTTGCAGTGACTAATAATTCACAGGGTTGTGGAAATATTGAAATACGGCATAACTCAATTATTAAATATAAGATATTGTTCAATGTTAAATTTCATTTGACTTTATTATGACATAAAATGTCTTCAGTAGATGCCAAAAATAGAATCTCAATAAATTTAGCATGGGTTCAATATTGAAAAATTATAGATTTAATAGAAAATAGAAATACATACAGCTAAAATTCATTATGCATAATAGATGGATGGATGGACAGATGGATGCTTGTGACTGATTTAGGCTTTTAAGCCATTTAGCTATGCTATTTATATGCAATTACATAATTAATGTCATAGTTAGTTACACAGTAAATTATTGGGTTGCATTCTGTGCCAACAGGTATGAAAACAACATTAAAAAACATAAAAGAATAAAGGATAATTTTTTCCAATAAATAAAAATCTAATCAATTTGCTTCTGTATGGATAAATAAGGTATACATATATGTAGTTTATAATTTACATACAAAATTTCAAAATGATGATCTAAAAAACAAATTGAAATACAGTTTTGAAATGAATTAAACTGAGCTTAGAAACTTTTTTAGAAACCTGTCCAAACCTGGACAGACACCGGGTGAGTTGCACTGGAGTGGCCTCTCGGTGTCTTGCACAGCGAAGCGTTTGTAAGAACATGTGCGTGTGAGCTAATGTGTCAATGTGGTGAATCTGCAATGGAGGGTGTGTGAGTGGGAGCAATGTGTGGGTGTGTGTAGGCGTGCGAGCGAGCGTGAGAGTGAGAGAGTGTGCGGTTACACTGGTGATCAAGTGTTTGGGGACACTTACCGTTTCATACAAATGAGCATGTTTTCCCTTTTGGTTTGCCAGAACTTACAGTGGAATTCAGGGGAAATTGCATAATTCGGAGTCATTTAGAGTGATTTGATGTGAACCCATTCATTGTAGAGAAATATACACTAATAAGCTGATAGATTTAAAGACTTTATCTAATCAATAAGTGTATGTTCACCAGTAAGAACAGCAGATATGATTAGAATATATTACAGATGTAAATAATCATACATACAATACAAAGTATCATGAATATGTTATTGTGAGAGAAGTAGATCAGATCTTGATCCAGTTTGAAGAACAAAGTGTAGTTCCAGATTTCTCCTGGACGCCCCAGACATTGTATGAATGTGTTCAGTTCCTTCAGCAGCAAATCTTGATTTAGCTTAATGAAGTACTGAGCAGTCAAAGCAGGTATTAGATGAGAACTGATAATAATACTGTGTTGTTTCCACAAGGAGAAGCATGGAAAGGGTTAAATACACACACTGATGTATCTTCGCTGTCCAATAAAAACAAGGAGTTTGCAACAGGAGAGGAAAAAAACCTACTTTACTTGTAATGTAAGTCAGTGGAACCAGAAGTTTTTGCATGTTTGTTTGGGGCATTTCTATTGGTCCAATTATCATAACATTTTTAATGCAATGTAAACAGCAACATAGTACTACATGTAAAAGCAATACTTTCTGTTTAAATAATAAAGTGTTTGATGAGTAAATAAGAGCTTCCTGTCTGGAAATAATATCTCCAAAATTGCAACTTTACAGGAGAGACCAAAAACTTACTTTACCTTTAATGTAAGTCAATGGAACCAAAATACTTTCCAAGCTATTTTGGAGCACTTCTATTGGTCCAGTCATCATGAAATTCTCTCATAATGTAAACAATCATTGGCAGGTTCAATTGATATTGGAAACTCAAAATCAACATTTTTTTATTGGACAGCGACGATATATTAATGCCCCCAAGTGACTCAAACTTTAGCACAGCACTGTATATTCCTGCTGGTGTGAATGTCCTCTCTCTCCTTGAAGGAGGAAAAACTGCTAATGCTAACAGCGCCTCCTTATCGGGAATGTGCATGGTTGTGAAAAGGATGGATTTCTTTTCCGACGTTTTTTATAAGTATTATTAATAAATAATAATAATAATAATAATAATAATAATAATGTGAGCTACAACATTGCAACTTTTAAAGTCGAGTCAAGTTTATCTGTATATCACTTTTAACACAAATGTTGTCGGGAAGCAGTTTTACAGGAGTTTGAAAACATGAAAACATGAAGCCACAGCATGTATCCCCCTGTGTACAAGCCAGAGGTGACAGTGACTCCCTCAAGACTGGAGGAAGAAACCTCGGGAGGAACCAGGTCTCATAAGGGGGAGACCCATCCTCCTCTGTTCACACGGTATTTACAGGTTATTAAGCTAAATTCACAATAGAACTAAGAGAACCTCTGTTTGAAGTCTGGAAGTCTTTAAATTGCACAGGTAGAGCACAGGTCTCTGACTGAGGCAGTCTCTGACTGAGGCAGTCTCTGACTCAGTCTTTGTGGAAAGTGGGAGTAAGATATGATGAGACTGTTTCATCGGGATGACCCCTTTATAACTGCCTCGTGCTGAAATAACTTTTCTTGTTTGTAGTTATACAGTGTATGCTTTAAGGATTGGGCGCCCTCTGTGTTGGGCGATTATGCAATTGCAGGCAACATTTGAAAGAACACTGACTGTGATTGGGTTATCTTTCTCTGAGTGGATGAACCTGACAGTTGAGAGAGAATTCAAAGAGAACTCAGTCAAAACTTGGTGAAGGTTGTGTCTTTAGAGGATATGAGTGAATTAGGGATGTGAGTGTCATAATCATTTATCATATATCATCTATATAATGATTATTTTGCTTATTAACTCTGTGCGTGAGGCGTTTATACGTGAAGACGTACACTGTGGTCTAAAGAAGAACTGAGAAAACCTTCTATGGGAACCGCATGAGTGATTGTGCGCGTATGGGTGTGTATGTGGGGTTATATGAGTTTGTGAGTGTGTATGTGTGTGAGAGAGTAGTTGTTTATGTAAAGGCTGGTGCGGTGTGCAGGTGATAATTACAGAGTAGGACAGGATGAGGATTAGCGTTGGCAGCGAGACCGAGACTTATCTGAGCAGTACAATAACGTGCACACACTCACAAACTTCCTCCTCACACACCGATCATATTTAATAAAAACAGTACCAACACTGTTTATAGATTTTAATTGATGTCCAAAGAAAAACAAGAAGATCCAAAATGCCAACTTTACAGCAGAGGACAAACACAGTCTTTACTTTTAATGGAGGTCAATGGAAACGGAATTTTTTCCAGGCTGTTTTGGCAGATTCTCATTGGCTCCTATATTATGACATTCGCATTCAACGTAAACGGCAGCTGCTGCGTTCATATGATGTGGGGAAAAAATGGACCAAAATAGAGATACATGAGCAGCGATGCTATGCTCACTCTACGACTGCCGATGTTCCAACTAGGGCTGGGTATCACCACTGATTTCCCAGATCAATTTGATCCCGATTCACAAGGTCCCAATTCAATTCGATTCAATTCAATATCGGTTCATTTAGGGATATTTCAGTTACAATAATATGTTTTGTTTGAATATGGAAAGAGATTTTCAGAGAACTAATGTGGTAAATGTACAAAGAACACTCAACCTACCATTACTAAAAACATTAGTGTTTATATTCACCGTATTTGGCCACGCCCACTTTCAAGCGTGTGTTTGTTCCGCCTTTGTGTTAGAACTTCAGCTCAGCTAACCAAAATGAATACAGTTACATGGGAGGAGACCAGAGAGACAGTAAGATGTTCTAATTGTACAACACTGTCTCCTCCGAGGTTAATAACACAGTGGGTGGGTGATATGAGAAGGTGGTCTGAGGTTAATAACACAGTGGGTGGGTGATATGAGAAGGTGGTCTGAGGTTAATAACACAGTGGGTGGGTGATATGAGAAGGTGGTCTGAGGTTAATAACACAGTGGGTGGGTGATATGAGAAGGTGGTCTGAGGTTAATAACACAGTGGGTGGGTGATATGAGAAGGTGGTCTGAGGTTACTTATGGAGACATGTTTAATTACTCTGTACTCTCAGAAGGTGTAGACGGTTCAGTAACGAAAAACTATAAAAGTACTGAAGCGTATCAGTACCTGCACAGACGGTGAGTTTATATTTCTGAAAGCCGGTTAAACCCAAGTCCAGCCAGCTGCCCGAGCCCCTCTGCGTGGGTGTTAGTTACAGTCCAGATAGCCTAGCGCGGTGGACACTGATCAGAAAACAGTTACTGAACTGATAGACTCACCAGCACCGACACGTCTGCTTCCTCGGAGCTTCATAAGCGAGACGTTTCTCTGGATAAGGAAGCTCTGGTGCTGGTTCTCCTCCACAGAATGGTAGGAGCAGACATATGGAGGTTTGGGTGGATGTTTTAAATTTAGAGCTTCAGTCATAGGCACAGGTCCTCTTCTTTGGAAGGCGGCCCCCCAACACTCTGATCTTTATATGCTGTGTTCGTAACTCTGCTGTTCAAGATGTTCAAAAATCGATTTTTTAAACACACCCCTAGTTCTAACTGTAAGCACTTCCTCCCAGAGGTCTCAGTCTCCAGAATACTAGGTAGCTCTCATATCAATCGTTACACACACCTGCCACAGCAGTAGCTCATTAGCGCTGCCCATATAGTCTTTCCACGCACTGCATGGCTTTGAACGTACCAACTCCTTACCTCTACCGCTGTCACTTCCCATTAGGTCCAGTATAACACCTTATCTCCACAGAGGGGTCTTGCCATCTTCCCTGGAGCCCTCGAGGCCACTGGACTCGCCGATCAGCCTGAATACTCACCTCCTGTTGTCTGAGCTTACGCCTGGCGTCTCTCCAGATGATCACCGCACTGTAAGGTTTGTTTGGCCATCGGACATTGTGCTAGTGCTCACAACCTGAAGCAAGCCTTATCCCAGCTCCACCGGTCCTCGGTTGACTTAGACGCTAGTGAATATATAAACTGTGTTCTTATGTTCTCTCCAGGAACGAAGGGAGTGGTGAAAACCCCCACAGAGATCCTCTCCTGGCAAGCTCTGGAACGACCCAAGAAATAACCCCTTTCTGTTCAATCTGTCCAGACAGGACCTGGTCCCTGGTTTTCTTCCCAGCGCTTGAGGGGCAACTCCGCATTCCAGATCTTCACCTGGAGTCATCGGAGCTCTGTGGCTACCATCAGTGGCTAAACATAAACCACCTAACCCACCTGCTCCAGTAGTCGCCCCCCCAGGCTGCCTTGGACTCCATTTCATACCCTTGTTTGAGTTAATAAAGCCTTGCATATGGATCGTAACGTCACGTCCAAGTCTAAATTGTTACACCAACAAAGTTGATAGCGGGAGAATTTAAGAATTTAAGGCTAGAAATGTTATGAAATGTTAATCACAAATAGGTTATGTCATCACGAGCAGGTAAAAGCTGAGCATTCCAGAATGATCTTCGTGATTGGGGATGAATGGAGAGGAATTACCCAACAAAAAGTGAACTAATTAACAATCAGCTAATGATCCAACGCTGTAAGAACAATGGTCCTCAGTTGGCAATTGCAAGGGCTGTTTGGCTCTCTCCACCGCACAACATCATTAAAATATTCTGACCTGAACGCCTGTGACCTTCAACCACTCAGTTATCATCAGACAACTGTTGCCAATAAACAATTTCAGCGCTGCATCCAGTTAAAAGTGTACAGATGGACAACATATGTCAACAACGTTCAGGAAACCTTCTGACTTCACCAACTTGCCTGAAAGGGAATAATGCACAATGCACAGTGGAAGTAATGGACATCATGCCTCCGGGCTGGAAAACAAAAGCACCCACCAGCTCTAAAGCTGGGGTCTCTTACAGCATAAGGGCATGAACTAGTAAGAAACTTGTATTAACACAACAAATAAAGATATAAACTCCTTAAACACTTTATTATGAAGACTAAACTAATACTGGGTAGAGCCTCTGCTCCCAAACTGGCCTCAATTCTTCATGGCTTGGATTCCTCAAGATGCTGAAAACATTTCTTTAAGATTCTGCCCATATTAACATGATAGCATGCAATCCCTGAAGATGGTTCCCGAGCTCTTTAACGCTGTAATCCTCTTGTTCTACCACGTCCCAAAGGTACCCTATTGGATTCAGATCAATTGACTGGGCGGGCCAGTGAAGAACACAACTTATTATCATGTCTATAAAACCAGTTTGACAAGTTTGCCTTTAACATTGTGCATCACCATGGACATGGTCAGCAACAAGACTCAAATAGGCTGGTCAGTGAAGCGTTGATCAAGAATTATCATATCATGTAACATTTGTCCAGTCTTCACCTGTCCAGTTTTTGTTCTTGTCTGAGAGAAGTGGAAGCCGATGTGGTCTTCAGCTGAATACACCTTGTGTTTATCACAACTGTAAAGTGCTGATATGTTACACAACAGCCTTTCCCTCAGCTAGAACTAGTCTGACCTCTCTCCAGCCACTTTCTACATGTGTTACATCAACACGGCTGCGCAATCAGACTGGCCTGCATGGAGTTCCTCAGCTGGTACATAATAAAACGCATAGTACAGTAATGATGGTCCCATATGGCTGATGACTCATATAACTAAAGAATAGTTTGCTGTTCAAAAGGTCTACAGTCCCTGTACAGTTAAGTTAGCCAAGAGAGAGAGCACACAGAGAAGAGTGTCTGTAATAACTGTTACACATGAACAACATACTCAACAACATGTTAACTAGTAGTGATATATAACTTCTATTGTTGGTGACCAGCATATTAACTTCTATTGTTGGTGACCAGCATGTTAACTTCTATTGTTGGTGACCAGCATGTTAACTTCTATTGTTGGTGACCAGCATATTAACTTCCATTGTTGGTGACCAGCATATTAACTTCCATTGTTGGTGACCAGCATATTAACTTCCATTGTTGGTCACCAGCATATTAACTTCCATTGTTGGCGACTAGCATATTAACTTCCATTGTTAGTCACCAGCATATTAACTTCCATTGTTGGTCACCAGCATATTAACTTCTATTGTTGATGACCAGCATATTAACTTTTAATGATAGTGACCAGCATATTAACTTCCATTGTTGGTCACCAGCATATTAACTTCCATTGTTGGTGACCAGCATGTTAACTTCCATTGTTGATCATCACTATATTAACTTCTATTGTTGGTGACCAGCATATTAACTTCCATTGTTGGTGACCAGCATATTAACTTCCATTGTTGGTGACCAGTATATTAACTTCCATTGTTGGTGACCAGCATATTAACTTCCATTGTTGGTGACCAGTATATTAACTTCCATTGTTGGTGACCAGCATATTAACTTCCATTGTTGGTGACCAGCATATTAACTTCCATTGTTGGTGACCAGTATATTAACTTTCATTGTTGATCACCAGATATTAACTTCCATTGTTGGTGACCAGCATATTAACTTCCATTGTTGGTGACCAGCATATTAACTTCCATTGTTGGTGACCAGTATATTAACTTTCATTGTTGATCACCAGCAGGTTAACTTCTAATTTATCACATACAGTGTATTTGATGTAACAAAACATGAGGCGATTATGAGCTGTCGGTGGTAATTCATCCTCATCAGCTTGGTGTGCTTTGGCACTGACAGGTCTACACCAAATCTCCTTAGAGAGAAAGAGAAAGATGAAGGAGGAGATGGTCTGTTGGGTACTGGGTACCTATGTGGGTGGGACGCCAGATTTAGCATCAGGAAACACACCTGCATGTCTGCACCTGCACACATGCGGGCAAATACATCTAAATTCTGTTTTGCAAGTAATCAAAGACTTGACCTGCACCATTCTTCAATTTCAAAGCAAATGGTATATTATCTACATCAACTACGTTTCCTGAAATAAACCTTTTCCGCCTTACCAACCCAGTGGCATAAAAATCACAGGTCCTCTTATTTATTAACATGATCATTTATTCATATACATATATGTTTTCAGTTTTTACATTGAAGCTATAAGGCCAATGAAGCTTGCAAGTAATGGCAGTGCTCAAAGAACAGAATAGACCAGAAAGGCTGATAACCAGCTTATCACCAACAATAAAAGTTAATATGCTGGTGACCAACAATGAAAGTTAATATGCTGGTCACCAATCATGGAAGTTATTATGCTGGTCACTATTAATAAAAGTTAATATGCTGGTCACCAACAATAGAAGTTAATATACTGGTCACCAACAATGGAAGTTAATATGCTGGTCACCAACAATGGAAGTTAATATGCTGGTCACTATCATTAAAAGTTAATATGCTGGTCATCAACAATAGAAGTTAATATACTGGTCACCAGCAATAGACGTTAATATGGTGGTCAACAACGTTAGAAGTTAATATACTGGTCACCCACAATAGAAGTCAATATGCTGGTGACCAACAATAGAAGTCAATATGCTGGTGACTAACAATAGAAGTTAATATGCTGGTCACCAACAATAGAAGTTAATATGCTGGTCACCAACAATGGAAGTTAATATACTGGCCACCAACAATGGAAGTTAATATACTGGCCACCAACAATGGAAGTTAATATACTGGTCACCAACAATAGAAGTTAACCTGCTGGTGATCAACAATTGAAGTTAACCTGCTGGTCACCAACAATGGAAGTTAATATGCTGGTCACCAACAATGGAAGTTAATATACTGGTGATCAACAATGGAAGTTAATATGCTGGTCACCAAGAATGGAAGTTAATATACTGGTGATCAACAATGGAAGTTAATATACTGGTCACCAACAACAGAAGTTAATATGCTGGTCACCAACAATGGAAGTAAATATACTGGTGATCAACAATAGAAGTTAATATACTGGTCACCAAGAATGGAAGTTAATATACTGTTGATCAACAATGGAAGTTAATATGCTAGTCACCAACAATGGAAGTTAATATACTGGTCACCAACAATGGAAGTTAATATGCTGGTCACCAGCAATTGAAGTTAAGCTGCTGGTGATCAACAACTGAAGTTAACCGGCTGGTGATCAACAATAGAAGTTAATATGCTGGTCACCAACAATGGAAGTTAATATACTGGTGATCAACAATGAAAGTTAATATACTGGTCACCAACAATAGAAGTTAATATGCTCGTCACCAAGAATGGAAGTTAATATACTGGTGATCAAAAATGGAAGTTAATATACTGGTCACCAACAATGGAAGTTAATATGCTGGTCACCAAAAATGGAAGTTAATATGCTGGTCACCAACAATGGAAGTTAATATACTGCTCACCAACAATAGAAGTTAATATGCTCGTCACCAAGAATGGAAGTTAATATACTGGTCACCAACAATGGAAGTTAATATGCTGGTCACTGGAGCCAGATTCTGGAAATTTTTTACTGTGATTCTAGAAACTTTTTACTGTGATTCTGGAATTTTTTTACTGTGATTCTGGAAACTTTTTACTGTGATTCTGGAATTTTTTTACTGTGATTCTGGAAATTTTTTACTGTGATTCTGGAAATTTTTTACTGTGATTCTAGAAACTTTTTACTGTGATTCTGGATATTTTTTACTGTGATTCTGGAAATTTTTTACTGTGATTCTAGAAACTTTTTACTGTGATTCTGGAATTTTTTTACTGTGATTCTGGAGACTTTTTACTGTGATTCTGGAAATTTTTTACTGTGATTCTGTAATTTTTTTACTGTGATTCTGGAAACTTCTTACTGTGATTCTGGAAACTTCTTACTCTGATTCTGGAGACTTTTTACTGTGATTCTGGAAACTTTTTACTGTGATTCTGGAAATTTTTTACTGTGATTCTGGAAACTTCTTACTGTGATTCTGGAAACTTCTTACTCTGATTCTGGAAATTTTTTACTGTGATTCTGGAAACTTCTTACTGTGATTCTGGAAACTTCTTACTGTGATTCTGGAGACTTTTTACTGTGATTCTGGAATCTTCTTACTCTGATTCTGGAAATTTTTTACTGTGATTCTGGAAACTTCTTACTGTAATTCTGGAAACTTCTTACTCTGATTCTGGAGACTTTTTACTGTGATTCTGGAAACTTTTTACTGTGATTCTGGAAACTTCTTACTGTGATTCTGGAAACTTCTTACTCTGATTCTGGAGACTTTTTACTGTGATTCTGGAAACTTCTTACTGTGATTCTGGAAACTTCTTACTCTGATTCTGGAGAAATTCTTATTCACAGCTTTGTTCTACTAACTATTTGAAAGCTGGGAAGTAGTGCAGGCTAGCCGAAGGCCTAATTACACTAATGGCTAATTAGTGTTTAGGAGTTCAATTCCAGTAGAATTAAGTGTCTTCAGCGTTGCATGCCTGCTACTGTCCTTACCCAGAATGCAGTGCTCAAGGAGCTGACGGCCACGAATGCAAACAAAAGCAAAGAAGGGAATTCATGGTGGAGTTCTACTGTACGGTTAGCGCGTGAGCTAAACTTAGCGCTCTTTGTCAGCACTCTGATTCTTTTTAAAGGACGTGTGCAATAGGCGGCAGACGGTACTGTAAGCTGAATGAGAAAAAATAACAAACAATGGTTTGGTGGATGCGGGCCGGGGTGCGCTAGTTATAGAGGGCAGGGTGGGGCCAGGGGGTTCTGATCTATTCCTGATCCGAGTGCGGAAACACAGGTCGTGGTGGTCTTGTCGGTAGGGACAATGTCATTGCTTAAACACATATGAAAACCTGAACTCAATTTAATACTCGTTTACTTTATTGGAACTCATGTTTGTTAGTTAAACAAATAAACAAATAATCTGTATCCATGCTCCACCCACAAACACGCTCTTTCACCGCAACTCTTGCGAAACTCTTGTGTTGTAAAGCTCGTCTAAACCTGGCAACAGTTACTACGAACGTGCACGTTGGTAGCTTTGGGTGGAGCGTTATCTTTTAATACTGTTGCTGCTATTTTGGTCGAACGCGTGACGTAAAAGCTCAGACAATGCGAGAACTCGAGCGGCTGATGTTGAGCTTCGAGCTAAGAAAGTAAAGCTACATCTGGAAATCTTAAGATGTTGAAAACCGATGATGCTGTATTGCAGGTTATTTGGCGTCAGGGCACCAAATCTCTAGCACAACCAAGTTTGGAGTTAAAAAATACTGTTATTTTATTAATTAGAGTCAGTAAGGTCCAGTTAGAGGAGATCCCCTCAGGACAAAGTCCGGACCCTCTTCATTTCTAACTTGTGCTCTGATTCAGTGGTGTATCCTGTTTACTGAAGTAGTCTAGTATCAGCATCTTATACCATCAGCTACTGAAACACCAACACATCACACATACCGTTCAGTATATTTACTGTTTAAATGCTGAACTGAATTAATTATTTATAAACTTCTAATAATTTTTTTTTACTCACTTTAATAAAAACAAGAGCTACTTTAAAAAAAACGTAATGTTTTTTAAAAAGTGTTTATTTTTAGAAAAAGTAAATAAAACGTGCAGCCGCCTTCTTAACTCTATGTGGAGCTGCCTGTGGGAATAATAAACATATAGAAACATATATATGTCTCTGTCCATTCCTGGTTGCGCATTGTTCTTTCCGACTCGTTTTATTCTACAACTCTCTTTATTTTCTGACTCGATTTATTCTCTGACTCGTTTTATTCTCTGACCCGTTTTATTCTCTGACTCGCTTTATTCTCTGACTCGCTTTATTATCTGACTTGCTTTATTCTCTGACTTGCTTTATTCTCTGACTCGCTTTATTCTCTGACTCATTTTATTCTCTGACTTGCTTCATTCTCTGACTGTCATTATTCTTAGAATTGCTTCATTCTTTGACTCGCTTTATTCTCTGACTCGCTTTATTCTCTGACTCATTTTATTCTCTGACTCGCTTTATTGTCCGAATCGCTTTATACTCTGACTTGCTTTGTTCTTTGACTCGCTTTATTCTCTGACTTACTTTATTCTCTGACTCGCTTTATTCTCTGACTCACTTTATTTTCAGATTCGCTTTATTCTCTGACTCGCTTTATTCTCTGACTCACTTTATTCTCTGACTCGCTTTATTATCTGACTTGCTTTATTCTCCGACTTGCTTTATTCTCTGACTCGCTTTATTCTCCGACTCGCTTTATTCTCTGACTCGCTTTATTCTCCGACTCGCTTTATTCTCTGACTCGCTTTATTCTCTGACTAGCTTTATTCTCCGAATCGCTTTATTCTCCGACTCGCTTTATTCTCTGACTCGCTTTATTCTCCGACTTGCTTTATTCTCAGACTCGCTTTATTATCTGACTTGCTTTATTCTCTGACTCGCTTTGTTCTCCGACTTGCTTTATTCTCTGACTCGCTTTATTCTCTGACTTGCTTTATTCTCTGACTTGCTTTATTCTCTGACTCGCTTTATTATCTGACTTGCTTTATTCTCTGACTCACTTTATTATCTGACTTGCTTTATTCTCTGACTTGCTTTATTATCTGACTTGCTTTATTCTCTGACTCGCTTTATTATCTGACTTGCTTTATTCTCTGACTTGCTTTATTATCTGACTTGCTTTATTCTCTGACTCGCTTTATTCTCTGACTTGCTTTATTCTCTGACTCGCTTTATTATCTGACTTGCTTTATTCTCTGACTCGCTTTATTCTCTGACTTGCTTTATTCTCTGACTCGCTTTATTCTCTGACTTGCTTTATTCCCGGACTCGCTTTATTATCTGACTTGCTTTATTCTCTGACTCGCTTTATTCTCTGACTTGCTTTATTCTCTGACTCGCTTTATTATCTGACTTGCTTTACTTGCTGACTCGCTTTATTATCTGACTTGCTTTATTCTCTGACTCGCTTTATTATCTGACTTGCTTTATTCTCTGACTCGTTTTATTATCTGACTTGCTTTATTATCTGACTCGCTTTATTCTCAGACTCGCTTTATTCTCAGACTCGCTTTATTATCTGACTCGCTTTATTCTCAGACTCGCTTTATTATCTGACTCGCTTTATTCTCAGACTCGCTTTGCTCTCCGACTGCTTCTTCTCGCTTCGTACCTCGCCTGTGTGCTGTCCGCACTCCCGAATCTGCACAGATCTGATTGGCTGAGGAGCCTCTGGTGATCTCACAGCGCACGTGATTGGTCAGTGAGTTTCCGGCGCTGCAAAGTCTGTATACCGTAAAGACAAGAAACGTTCAGCCGCTTAAAATAAACACAGTCAGAAATAAATTCTTCTCAGTGGTTTATAGGTTCGGGTCCGCATTGGACAACGTCTGGATCCGGACCCGGACCACCTATTACTGACCCCTGGTATAGACTGTAAATCTATATGCTAGACAACATACAGTATTGGAAGATATTTTAGTTCATATTATGAACTCTTAGAAGCATGAACATCTAGAGAAGTTATGTACCTCAGGATTTGATGACCAGTACAATACATTAATGCTTTTATGCACATGTAACTTTTTTTATTTATTTTTATTTAATTATTATTTTGTTATTTTTAAATATAAAAAACTTTCATTTTATTTACTTCAACTTATAATGTATTACTATACTTTATTTATTTTGTATATATATATATATTTTATTATTATTATTTTTTGTTATCTATTGGTGAATGGAGGAACAGCAAAGAAGAATTTTATTGTACAGTGTAACTGTCTGTTTCTGCTGTACTTATGACTATAAAACCCACTCTGCGTGGGTGTTAGTTACAGCCCAGATAGCCTAGCACGGTGGACACTGATCAGAAAACAGTTACTTAACTGATAGACTCACCAGCACCCGACACGTCTGCTTCCTCGGAGCTTCATAAGCGAGACATTTCTCTGGATAAGGAAGCTCTGGTGCTGGTTCTCCTCCACAGAATGGTAAGAGCAGACGTACGGAGGTTTGGGTGGATGTTTTAAATTTAGAGCTTTAGTCATAGACGCAGGTCCTCTTCTTTGGAAGGCGGCCCCCCAACACTCTGATCTTTATGTGCTGTGTTTGTAACTCTGTTGTTCAAGCCAAGTTTTCATCTTCTTCCAATTACTGACTCCCTCTAACTGAACATGTTATGCTGGTCATTTTATATGTTTGTTGTCGTTTTGCTTGTAATTAGTATCAACGTATCCGCGGTCACACCGAACGTTCTAACACAAAGCAAACAAAGATGGTGCCCCCAGTGTTGTCATGGAAAATAGCATGAATATTATTCATTATAAAGTTCTATCTAATCTAATCTAATCTAGAAGTTCAATAGATTGGTGCGCACTTTTCCATTCTACTTATTCTCTATGGGAAACAAATCTGTTGTTTTCCGGAATCCGTGCGTCCAATCAAAAAGCTGTATAGAAGCCTGAATTACACAATCAGCCTGGATCTGGAGCTGGAACAGCGTTGATATTTCATTAGGCGGCTAACAAATAACGAAAAAACGAATAACAATATAGTTTCTTTGTAATTCACAACCATAATGTAAAGTTTTTATTAAAATTCTTTGAATCGAACTTGGAATCGGGAAATGTCTGACCTCGGACTGGGAAGTTTATAATGGAACGCTGCAGAAAATGCCACACAGCTCCAATAAAGGACAACTACATGCTAGCTTTCCTCCAAAAACATGGTTTGTTGTTTCTCCTTGGAAGACGTACATCTGGTTTCCATTTTTAATGTAAATGGAATGATTTATGTTGACCAGATACATAAAAGTCTAGCAACTCTGCATTAACCCAAATCAACAAATTCCTTAAGGTTGGCAGCCGTGTACCGCCAACCAGGGCAGATGTAGCAGAGTTTAGTGAACATCCTGAGACACTTCCATGTCAATGAGCTCTTCAGTACAACCCAAAGGCTTGGTAGAGACTGCACTGCTTGGTTTTGTACACATGTTAGCAAAGCATTGGCTGAAACAACTGTCTGAATCCAGTCATTACAAGGCGTGTCCACATACTTTTGGCCATATAGCCACCTAGAACACTGTTGCAACCTCCTGACACCCCTCTGTCAACCCCCTCACAACTAGTAGATGCCTCAGCCAACCATCTAAACCCTCAGCAAACCCTTCACAACCACCAAAAAACCCTCACAGCTACTCAATGTCCACTTCTAGTTGGTTTAAACGTCCATAGCTGGTCCAGGGCGGCCATCTTGGCATATGGTGTCTCCGTGGGAGCTTCTTCGCTCTGGTTGGAATCCCTGTACGTGTCGCTGTCAGCGATGTCTGCTCTCTGCTATCTCCTCATCTGGACCTCCATGGACCGATGAGGAGATCTCTCTGTTTGTTTCTTGGATATTTTTAGGATCGGACACAATGTTCACGTTCTCTGAAGTCTGGAGCTCAGAGTGTGTGTAGGGGTGCAGCATGAAGCTCCGGCTGATAGCATCACACGCACGGCTACGTGTGCTGGCTGCCCGGCTGGTTATGCATCAGCGGACCACATAAGAGCCCTGTTTAGCTGAGCGACTGGGTTAGCTCATGCTATGCTGCCTAAAATAGATGAGGGATAAAGGAGGTAGAGGATAGAGAGAGAGAGAGAGAGAGAGAGCAAGTGAGGTCAAAGGAAAGCGAGGCAGAGCAGGAGGAAGACAGATGAGAGATCGTTTTGAACCGGAAAACTTTTATATGCGGCTGTTCGTGCTCTTTAAATATTTAATTCAAGACGCAAACAAAGTCATTTTGAGCAGCCTGTTGATGTTAAACTCATGAAATGTGAAGATAAGAACATCTCTAACTTATCAACCTTTCACAGTGGTGTTGAATGGAACCAGACGTCTGACGAGTTTGATGACTCTAAAATCTTTCTAGCAACAGTAACACTGGGTCACCTAGTGAGCTCCCTACAGAGTGCACTCTGGACTCTGGATCAGCTGTGTAAGTAGCAGCGTTCTCTCCTGATCTCTCCTCATGAGACAGATTGCTGAGACGCTCTAGTTGGAGAGAGACTGCGTCGCGACTTGTTCCCGCCCACTGCATGTGACCGCTGTTTACTGACCTCAGCTGCAGCGTCTCCTCAGCGTCTCAGCCCCATGGGTTGTGGGTTTCACTGCAGTGTTGATGGTTTTCGCTGCTGCAGTCAGATGCCCACGTTTGAGAAGACGAGCGCTTGTGCTGGAAAGTGTTTAGCTTACGTTGCATCATGGGAGATTGTCTCGGCAGCTGAGGAACCGTTCAATGCTTCCTTACAATTCAGCCAAAGGAAGGGAGAATATTTAGTAGACAGAATATTTAAGTAGATCTCAGAATTGTGATGGTCTATGAGTCGGGAGTCGCATAGTATGATGTAAAATCTGTCTATGTAGACTCTCGCTGGGTTTTGAGACAGAGCCATTGGCTTAGAGTAGGTAGAGCTCCAGAGCGCTCAGTGGCACTGGTCTGAAAAACCTGAGGTCACTAGTTCAATATGGTTGGTATAGTGGGTTACAGTGTAGTGCTTGATATAGTGTATAGTAGGTATAGCTGTAGACTGGGGTATGAAAACTGTTACGAAACTGTAACACTACCTTCACCTGTACACTGTAAGTCACTCTGGATAAGAGCGTCAATGCCAAACATTGTAACCATAAACGTTTCAAGATTTCTTCACGCTTGGGTTTAAACGCAAAATAGTCCCCAAAGTAGTAGTTGCCATCATCACCAGTGCATATACAAATCTCAACCACTGAATTACCCAGAAATGTTGAGTTGATACACGTTCAAGACACAATGAAGGCCTCAAACGATACGTTGGCTAGTCCTCGAAGTGACCTCGAAGAAAAAGTCCAGAGAGTTTTGGACTCAAAACTGAGAGCGGAGTAAAATTCCCCTGCCGTGACAAACACCATCCACGGGCCGAATATCGCTGGCAGTCGGAGAGGGCGTTCGCTTGGTCATGTAGAGCAAACGTAGCATGCAATAGGGGTAAATCCATAAGAGTAAGTTGATACCTACAGTGTTGGGAACCTGTGACTAAGACTGAAAAAGAAACAGATATTGAGGAGGAGGTGTGTATGTGGGGGGGCGGGGTGGGGTCAGTTGCCGGAAGCCACCGAGCGCATGCCAAGCAAGTGAGCCTCGATCACCAGTTAGTTGCAAGTGAACCTGTGAGCTGGAAATCACCTTAAACATGAACCCTGGAGGGAAACTTCCAGGAACACACCGGAACGGTAAGATAAGACATTTGGGGGTGGGTGGGGTGGGGTGCCAACAGAAATACAGCTGAACGTTCACACGCACACACACTGACCCCCCTCTGTGTTGTACGAACAGCAGAAAGTTCTTGGTCAGCAAAATTCTGAATAGAGATCCTGCATTACGGTAGCAAACACCCACAATATCAGAAACAGGTACACCCAAAAATTAAACCACAGAAAATCAGAAACTGTACAAAAACACTTAGTTTTGGCAGCCTTTGAAAAACACAATGTGTTTATTGTAAGCAATGGGCTCTGGTTGTTAGGTGGTCTTTCACTGTGTTAAAGCTTGTGTTGAGATGCCTGTTCAGAAACATCCCACAGTCAGCAGCCCTACTGACCCGAGCTCTCGCCTCACCTCGCTGGAGTGTGGGGTAGCTCACGCCAGCTTTAAACATGAGGTCAGTGATGAGAGCAGTGAACATCAACGATGACCATATATACTTCAATAAAACAGCTTTAGTATAATGTATCGTTATGGTAACAGGGTTTGGGTTAGCTAACATTTATATTAACTTTAGTCAGAAAGCACTCTGAAATCTAAAGTTACATCACTCTCTGGCCACGCCCCAAACTGCAGACTGCTACTACACTAAAAAACATATAATTAATAAAATAAATAAATTCCCATAAACACCCTCCTAAACCGTGTGGAGAGCCTTCCCAGAAGAGCTGAAGCTGTTATAACTGCAAAGGATGGGCTGACATCATATTAAACCCTTAAAAAAGAATAGGACGTCACTCAAGGTCTAAATAAGGCTGTAGCACATGAATTAAACCACAGAAAGTTACATTTCTCTCTGGCCACGCCCCAAACTGCAGACCGCTACTACACTAAAAAACATATAATAAATAAAATTAAAAAATGAATGAATAAATGAAAGAACACCATCGTTAGATGTATGTAATGTTTCAGAGGGCGCTGTTTGGGACACAGCCTTACTGTCAATTAATGTTAGTCTGGTCTAGTCAGGTAACCTTAACAGTTCAGTATTATGCAGAAAGAAAATAATATATATTTTTTAGTTATATATGTATATAATCCAGACTTTGCATGTAGAATTTAAAGGTTTCCTGACAGCAGTACTATGTAATGTGGAGTATCTAGTTTAGTGTGTAAAGTGGTCTTTAATTGGATTTATCTAATAATAAACAGACGTACAGATGATGTTGTAGTTTGTTTATTTATTAGTAATTTATTGTAATTCCACAAATGTTGTTCTACGTCACTATACATACAGTGATTTACTACCTTACCTACAGTGGAATCAGCTTATACCTAATATTGTAGGCGTTAAGGTGGGCTTTGATTCATATTAGCAAATATGTCTCCCCCAAATGCCAGAACTTATAAATATAAACGCCACCTGTGGAATTATGCACTGCAGCCTGACCTTCAGTTGGGATATGAACATCCATCCCGAGCGGTCAGAACATAAGTGGACGGGCTCGTTTACACCTGCCGTTTCCCGAATGCGTCTCCAGCGAGCACTAGAGCCTCCACCTCATGACTGGAGGAAGGATATTGCATTTCCTACGTCAGTCTCGCTCGGGGTCTGTACATATACAAGCGGCTACAAACCGCCCGGTCGCATGGAATGCTAACACAATAATTCAGTTATAAGTGAATCAGAAGGAAAGTGAGGAAAAGAAGCTGTGCGGCATCTTTCATCCCTGCAGCTGATTCCTTGTGTTGCCAGTGTTGTGCGGTCATGTGCATCATCTCCGAAGGTTGTTTGAGTGACCGGCCTCTGCACCTGTGCTCACTTGGGACGCAGGTTAATAGCAGCCAGCTGTAAACAGGACTTCAGGGAGGATGTTATCGAGGCCGGACCACATGGTAAAAGTCAAGCGTCTAGGAAGCCGTGTGCTCAGACTATGATCGGATCCCATTCGGAGGTGGTCATAAAGGTGTAGATGGAATGTGCTTTCCATATCGGCGTCTGCTGGGAGCTGGCTAGCATGCTTGAAATTCCATGTTGATCCCAAAGTCTCAGAGCGTAAACGTTGAGGCGGGCAACAGATCTCATCCCAGTCAAGCTTGACAGGTGGTATCTTAGGGGTCGGGACCCAAACACAGCATGGGTTGATGGACCTTCTTCATGGAAAGGTCAATGAAATTCATCCAAAGGATACACGAGTCAATGCAAGGTGTAAACCGGCTCTGGGATGCTGGTAACCTGGGCGATGGTGCATTTGTATACATGCACCAGCTTCCTCATTTAGATTCACCTTATGAACAAAACAGGCAAACATGCATTCGATTGGGGCGAGATGGGTCACGGACCCCCGAGCCTCGATAGCCTTGTGCTGATACTCTTGTGTACAAATGGGCGCTCAAAGAAAACAAAACCGAAGAAGAAGCAAAGTGGAGAACAAAAAAAAAAAGAAAGAAAAACTGGAAAAACCTGGTGTTCAACCCCAACCGTGCCGGGCTCTCACGCTAGCGCGGGGAGAGAGAGAGGAACAGTCGCACGCGAGTACTCCTGTCACAGCCAGCCGCCCTGCGCTCTCACGCGAGAGCAAATACTCATACACAAGCGCAGAGTCAGGTACACAGTCCGCTCCCACCAACAACCGAACGCCCCCTCACAAAGTCCAGTCGGGGGCGTGACTGTGGACCCAACCGATCAATATCCACTGATTAATACCCAAAACTGGGAAACTCTATTCCTTGTTTTAGCAAAACGTCTACTCTAAAACTCTAATAAGGGTGGGTCCAGGACAGGGATTTGGGATACACCACCCTTGAAAAGTGGTTAGGTGAGTGGCTGCGCTCCTTAGACAAGGGGACGAGGGTGGGTTGCTGTAAAGTCTTAAACTATGAAAGTAGGTCATGCTATTGCGAGGCCACACCGCCGATAGATCATACGACTGCAAGGCCACACTATTGTGAGCTCGCACTACAGCGAGGCCGAGGCATATACAGTTATATTGGTGCTCAAGGCAAAAGGTGGGGCCACCTGGATGCACTTGTAATTAATATTTATATGCACTTGTAAAATTATATTAATATTTCCAATATTTCTCATTTTAAGCTTATTCAATAATGTATAATAATGTTCATGATGAAAGGACCAATAGAAATGCTCCAAAATAGCTTGGAAAACATTGCTTTATTGACTTACATAGAAAGTAAAGAAAGTTTTTGTCCTCTCCAGCTATTTTTTTTGGACAGCAACAACATTTTATTATATATTATATTATATACAATGACGCTATGATATCCTTGCTGTCCAAAGAATTAATTAATTTATTTTTTTTTGTTTTGTTTATTTTTCCACATAATTTAAATGCAACAGCTGGCGTTTATATTGTGTAATAATGCCATGATGAATGGGCCAATAGAAATGCTCCAAAATCCCCAAAATTCTGGTTCCATTGATCTACATTGAAAGTAAAGTAGGTTGTTGGCTTCTCCTGTAAAGCTGCCATTTTGGAGATATATTATATAAAAAATATTGAAGATTTTATATATATCTATCCATTATCATCTGCTTTATCCTGCTGGTTGGGGTCATGGTGGGGCTGCAGCCAATCCCAGCATCCTCAGGCAAAGGCGGGGTACACCACGGACAGGTCGGCAGTCTATCGCATGGCCAATACACACTTACCCACACCTATGGGCAGTTTAGAGTGAGTGATCAACCTAACATGCGTGTGTTTGGACTGTGGGAGGAAACCGGAGTACCCGGAGGAACCCACTCAAGCACGGGGAGAACATGAACACTCTGACTGGGAATCGAACCCGGGTCATCATGTTGTGAGGAGGTATCTCCTAAATGGCAACTTTACAGGAGAGGTCAAAAACTCTCTTCACTTTCAATGTATGTCAAGGGAACCAGAATTTTTTCCAAGCCATTTTGGAGCATTTCTATTGGTCCGTTCATCATGAATTTTTTACACAATGTAAACGACCACTGCCGTGTTCAAATAATGTGGAAAAATAAAAATCAGCAAAAAAAGATTTACACGCTTTTCCTTGGACAGCGACGATATATTATATATTAAATATTAAATATTATTTAAGATGAATTTTCTGATTTTGTACTTTGCTAATGATCTGTAGTGGAAGTCTCTGGCTAAACTGGCCAGTAATTTGGCCTGTTTTAGGAAACACGCAACATTATCTGCCAATGAAAGAAGCTTTGGCGTAAGCTTTGCCAGATAGACTTTACACACTCACTTATTTCCCTGACCAGTCTCTGGCCACCACTGGTCTTTAAAAGAACTCAACTTACATCTGTGCTAACATTGCTGCTAGCATTAGGTAGGCCTGCTGACCATGTGCAACAGTGTCCTGTGGGCGTCGTCCTGTGTCCACTGATGAAGGACTAGAAGAACACAGACTGTGCAGCAGCAGATGAGCTACTGTCTCTGACTTTACATCTACAAGGTGGACCAGCAAGTAGTAGGAGTGTCTAATAGAGTGGACAGTGAGTGGACACAGTGTTTAAACTGCTGTGTCTGATTCACTCATACCAGCACAACACTAGTCACACGGTTTCTAGATCACCCCATCTCTAAATCAACCCATTGCTAGCGTGCACCACTGAGGTAACACCATTGTGAGGTCACACTGTTTCTAGATCTCATCATTGTTAGATCTCAGTATTTACCAGATTACATTACAGCAGTCACACCATTGTGAGGTCATAATATTTCTAGATCACATCATTGTTAGATCTCAGTATTTACCAAATTACATCACTGCAGGGTAACACCATTCTGAGGTCACACTATTTCTAGATCACATCATTGTTAGATCTCAGTATTTACCAAATTACATCACTGCAGGGTAACACCATTCTAAGGTCACACTATTTCTAGATCTCATTATTGTTAGATCTCAGTATTTACCAGATTACATCACTGCAGGGTAACACCATTCTGATGTCACACTATTTCTAGATCTCATTATTGTTAGATCTCAGTATTTACCAGATTACATCACTGCAGGGTCACACCATTGTGAGGTCACACTGTTTCTAGATCACATCATTGTTAGATCTCAGTATTTACCAGATTACATCACTGCAGGGTCACACCATTGTGAGGTCACACTGTTTCTAGATCACATCATTGTTAGATCTCAGTATTTACCAGATTACATCACTGCAGTCACACCATTGTGAGGTCATAATATTTCTAGATCACATCATTGTTAGATCTCAGTATTTACCAGATTACATCACTGTAGGGTAACACCATTCTGAGGTCACACTATTTCTAGATCTCATTATTGTAAGATCTCAGTATTTACCAGATTACATCACTGCAGGGTAACACCATTTTGAGGTCACACTATTTCTAGATCTCATTATTGTTAGATCTCAGTATTTACCAGATTGCATCACTGCAGGGTCATACCATTGTGAGGTCACACTGTTTCTAGATCACATCATTGTTAGATCTCAGTATTTACCAGATTACATCACTGTAGGGTCACACCATTGTGAGGTCACACTGTTTCTAGATCACATCATTGTTAGATCTCAGTATTTACCAGATTACATCACTGCAAGGTCACACCATTCTGAGGTCACACTATTTCTAGATCTCATCATTGTTAGATCTCAGTATTTACCAGATTATATCACTGCAGGGTCACACCATTGTGAGGTCACCGTGTTTCTAGATCACATCATTGTTAGATCTCAGTATTTACCAGATTACATCACTGCAGTCACACCATTGTGAGGTCATAATATTTCTAGATCACATCATTGTTAGATCTCAGTATTTCTAGATCGCATCATTGTTAGATCTCAGTATTTCTAGTTCACACCTTTTCTAGATCACATCATTGTTAGAGCTCAGTATTTATAGATCACACTTTTTCTAGATCACATCATTTTAAGATCTCAGTATTTACCAGATTACATCACTGCAGGGTCACACCATTGTGAGGTCACACTGTTTCTAGATCACATCATTGTTAGATCTCAGTATTTCTAGGTCACACTATTTCTAGATCACATCATTGTTAGAACTCAGTATTTACAGGAATACATTGCTGCAGGGTCACACCATTGTGAGGTCACACTATTTCCAGATCATATCATTGTTAGGCCACACCATTACCAGATCACACTATCACTAGATGACATCACTGCTCGGTCACAACACTAATAGACCATACTATTGTTAGGTCACTGTAGTTAAACCTCTACTGATATCATTACTAGAGCGGATCGTTGCTAAGCCGGTCTTCTAGAGCTCACAACTGCTTGACCACAACATAGCTACATCACACCATTGCGTTGCCTCCCTGCCAGTTGCTACCACTGCTTGATCACACAGTGATCTCCTCTCACGCAGTGAACAGCTAACCGTCAGACGCTTCGAGAGCGTAATGTGCTGGAGCTGTAAATGACATTTGCGATGTTTTTTTAAAGCATCATCAACCGTATGATTTGATGGTGCCAGGTGCTTTTGGAACTCGGGTGAAGTGGCCATGACTTACGTGAAAAGGCCTCGGGGAAACTTTCCGATATTTCCTGCTCTTCTAAAGCGAAATCTCGCAACGGTTTCGGGGGAAAGCCCTCTGTTTATGCACACCTGAAGTTGAGGAGAAGAACGTGGGAAGCTTTTCCTCAGAAACCTGGTCGGGGGATGGAGGCGGAACTCGATACGACTGTTGTCATCGTTTTTCATCCAAAGGATGAATCAGCTGTTAGACTCTAGGTAAGGGAAGTGAAAGTTGCGTGCTGTTGCGTGAAATGACGTTGTCCGTTCAGGCAGCCACCTGGCAATCTTGGCTAAGTTGGCTCCAACGTAACTAAACTTCTCACCTTGCTTGGCTGCTTCGGCTGCAGTTTGGGCGGGAAGACGAACATCTCGCTTGCTTTATGCCAAACGGCTCTGCTCCTTAATCAGAGATCAGGCGTTAGGAGTCCTAACGCGGACAGTAAAGGAGGCGCGGGAGGAGCACCCGTAGGCTGACGGCCCGTCAAGCTGATGGAGGAAATGTTTTCACACGCAACTCAGGTGAGAGCACCAGCTCCTCTGACACACAGCAGTCACCGAGAGGAAGGAAGTGTGGGTTGATACGGCAAAGGGCCACCAAAACCTGAGCTTATGTAAACTTCCCGCTGTTCCAAGACACAAGGAGGAGGAGGAGGTGGAGGAGGAGGAGATGATGACACTTTTATGAGCTAACTGTACCAGGAATCAGGCCTTCTAATAAAAACATCACAACAAACTGGGGGAAGAAACGACTGAAGATTAACCCTTTAAAGGGTTCCATCACTCTGTAGCTTGTGGCTCCTGTGAAGCTACTTTGCTGCTGTTCCTCTCCTCCACTGACTGACCATCACTGCTGCACCTCTCATCCACTGACTGACCATCACTGCTGCACCTCTCATCCACTGACTGACCATCACTGCTGCTCCTCTCATCCACTGACTGACCATCACTGCTGTTCCTCTCATCCACTGACTGACCATCACTGCTGCTCCTCTCCTCCACTGACTGACCATCACTGCTGCTCCTCTCCTCCACTGACTGACCATCACTGCTGCTCCTCTCATCCACTGACTGACCATCACTGCTGTTCCTCTCCTCCACTGACTGACCATCACTGCTGCTCCTCTCCTCCACTGACTGACCATCACTGCTGTTTCTCTCTTCCACTGACCATCACTGCTGTTCTTCTCCTCCACTGATCATCACTGCTGTTCCTCTCCTTCACTGACTGACCATCACTGCTGTCCCTCTCCTCCACTGACCATCACTGCTGTTCTTCTCCTCCACTGACCATCACTGCTGTTCCTCTCCTCCATTGACCATCACTTCTGTTCCTCTCTTCCAATGACCATCACTGCTGTTCCTCTCCTCCTCTGACCATCCCTGCTGTTCCTCTCCTCCAATGACCATCACTGCTGTTCCTCACCTCCACTGATCATCACTGCTGTTCCTCTCCTCCACCGACCATCACTGCTGTTCCTCTCCTCCACCGACCATCACTGCTGTTCCTCTCCTCCACTGACCATCACTGCTGTTCCTCTCCTCCACTGACCATCACTGCTGTTCCTCTCCTTCACTGACTGACCATCACTGCTGTTCCTCTCCTCCACTGACCATCACTGCTGTTCCTCTCCTCCACTGGCCATCACTGCTGTTCTTCTCCTCCACTGACTGAACATCACTGCTGTTCCTCTCCTGCACTGACCGTCATTGCTGTTCCTCTCCTCCACTGACCATCACTGCTGTTCCTCTCCTCCACTGAACATCACTGCTGTTCCTCTCCTGCACTGACCGTCATTGCTGTTCCTCTCCTCCACTGACCATCACTGCTGTTCCTCTCCTCCACTGACCATCACTGCTGTTCCTCTCCTTCACTGACTGACCATTACTGCTGTTTCTCTCTTCCACTGACCATCACTGCTGTTCTTCTCCTCCACTGACCATCACTGCTGTTCCTCTCCTTCACTGACCGACCATCACTGCTGTTCCTCTCCTCCACTGACCATCACTGCTGTTCTTCTCCTCCACTGACCATCACTGCTGTTCCTCTCCTCCACTGACCATCACTGCTGTTCCTCTCCTCCATTGACCATCACTTCTGTTCCTCTCTTCCAATGACCATCACTGCTGTTCCTCTCCTCCTCTGACCATCCCTGCTGTTCTTCTCCTCCAATGACCATCACTGCTGTTCCTCACCTCCACTGATCATCACTGCTGTTACTCTCCTCCACTGACTGAACATCACTGCTGTTCCTCTCCTCCACCGACCATCACTGCTGTTCCTCTCCTCCACTGACCATCACTGCTGTTCCTCTCTACGACTGCTGTTCCTCTCCTCCACTGGCCATCACTGCTGTTCTTCTCCTCCACTGACTGAACATCACTGCTGTTCCTCTCCTCCACTGACCATCACTGCTGTTCCTCTCCTCCTCTGACCACCACTGCTGTTCCTCTCCTCCACTGACCATCACTGTTGTTCCTCTCCTCCACTGACCCTCACTGTTGTTCCTCTCCTCCACTGACCATCCCTGCTGTTCCTCTCCTCCACTGACCATCACTGCAGTTCCTCTCCTCCACTGACCATCACTGCTGTTCCTCTCTTCCACTGACCATCACTGCTGTTCCTCTCCTCCACTGACCATCACTGCTGTTTCTCTCCTCCACTGATCATCACTGCTGTTCCTCTCCTGCACTGATCATCACTGCTGTTCCTCTCCTCCACTGACTGACCATCACTGCTGTTCCTCTCCTCCACTGACCATCACTGCTGTTCCTCTCCTCCACTGACTCTCACTGCTGTTCCTCTCTTCCACTGACCATCACTGCTGTTCCTCTCCTCCACTGATCATCACTGCTGTTCCTCTCCTCCACTGACTCTCACTGCTGTTTCTCTCCTCCACTGATCACTATTGAAAGCTATTATTTCCAGACTGTAATCTTTTATTTACTCAGTAAAAACTTTAATATTAAATATTATAATATTATTATATCAGTATTAATAAAGTAGTGCTTTTACAAACATCAGTGTGTTTATTTAACCCTTTCCAAGCTTCTCCTAAACAACCCAGTATTATTATCAGTTCTCATCTAATACTTGCTTTGACTGCTCAGTACTTCATTAAGCTAAATCAAGATTTGCTGCTGAAGGAACTGAACACATTCATACAATGTCTGGGGCGTCCAGGAGAAATCTGGAACCTAACTTTGTTCTTCAAACTGGAGCTCAAGATCTGATCTACTTCTCTCACAATAACATATTCATGTTACTTTGTATTGTATGTATGATTATTTACATCTGTTCTAATCAGATCTGCTGTTCTTACTGGAGAACATACTCTGAGCTGGTTGGTTCGGATGGACCTGGTTCCTGTCAGCAATCCCAGTTGGTACATTACTTGATTTGGGAGAAGCGCTGAAGATAAGGACACCTATCACCTCCCAGACATATTCCTCGATCACACGCAAGAGCACACAGCGGTGTGGTGTGTTTGCCGTCGCGTGTGAAAGCTGGGCCGAGCCCTTGGCACTCACTACCTCGGGCCAGCCCAGGCCAGCTCGGCCGGCTACCCACTGGCTGCAGACGGGAATTAAAAAAAAGGGCAAAGGTAAACACGGCTTCCACCACCACTACGGCCCGCGCTCTCGGGCTCACTGGGACACACTCCACTTCCTGCGGAGGGGAGGCTGGGGGGTTTCCTGGAGAGGAAGAGAGAAAGAGAGAGAGAGAGGAAGAGTGAGAGACAGACAGAAGGGGGAAGAATGTGAAAAGAGAGAGAGAGCGAGAGAGATGTAGAAGAGAAAACATGGAATCACACAAAGGCACGTAACCCAACCCTTGCATAACCTCCTCTTTAGAAACAGTCGCAGCGCGAGGGGGGAATGTTTATTGATCTTAGTCACACACGCACATTACCAAGAGGAACTTGGCTATAGGCCGTTAGCACGCTATGGGAATCTGGAGCCTGACGCAGCGCCACTTCTGCCCTGCTGTCGGCCCTGATGAGGAAATGCCAGTAGCAGCTCCAGACAACAAGAGAGAGAAAAAAAAAGCTACTTTATTGAGATAATATTGCTACAGACCTCCGAACAAACGGGCGGGAGAACAAAAGCACCTTCCTGCCATTTCAGCCGGCCCGGCAATTAAGCAGCGTTAAAAAGGGGAACGGCCCAGACGCTTTTGGAAATACACGTCCCTGATGGGGTCGCGTGCTGACAAGAGGCCATCATCGTACACTGACAGATTCATTACTGAACAAAGGAGCGTGTGGTGAGAAGAAAACAAAAAGACAAACAACAAAAAGAACAGCTTTTTAAACGCTAACAGAAAATGAAAGTGACCCTCGAGTATTCCCGTCGACCCAAACAAAAACAATGATTTAATGATTACCTGCAACATTCCGAGTCAAACTAGACATTGAGTTCAGGTGCTTGATGTTTCAGGAGATCTTCTTTATATGTAAGATATAAAAAAAAACAATATTATGCTTTTAGGTATCGATCACATAGTATCTGGTGTACACCTGATTGATAGTATATAGTATGAACCACATAGTATCTAATAATATATAGTGTGAACCATATAGTATGTGGGGTTCACTTAATAGTATCTGTTGATCACCTCATGGTATCTAGCACTCAACACCTAGTATCTGGTGTACACTTGATAGTACCTAGTATCAATCACACAGTATCTAGTGTACACCTGGTAGTATTTAGCGTGAACCATATAGTATCTTTGGTTCACTTATTAGTATCTGTTGCTCACCTCATAGTATCTAGTGCTCACTACATAGTATCTGGTGTACACTTGATAGTACCTAGTATGAACCACATAGTATCTGGTGTACACTTGATAGTACCTAGTATGAACCACATAGTATCTGGTGTGCACCTGATAATATATAGTGTGAACCATATAGTATCTTTGGTTCACTTATTAGTATCTGTTGCTCACCTCATAGTATCTAGTGCCCACTACGTAGTATCTGGTGTACACTTGATAGTACCTAGTATCAATCACACAGTATCTAGTATACACCTGGTAGTATTTAGCGTGAACCACATAGTATCTGGTGTACACCTGATAGTATATAGTGTGAACCATAAGTACATGGGGGTGGGTGCTGTGTTGTCATGGTGATGTGGGTGTGAGTGTGTCCGGAGCTACCTAAAATTCCAGAGACCGCGATTTCTCGAATCGCTAAGTCGGAGGGCTTACAATTAGGGCCGGGTATCGCCACTGATTTTCCGGACCGATTCGATCCCGATTCAATTCGATTTCCGATTCAATTCAAGATGGATTTATTTAGGGATATTTCTGTTACAGTAACATGTTTTGTTTGAATATGAAAATAGATTTTCAGAGAACTAATGTGGTAAACGTACAAGGAACTCAACCTACCTTTACTAAAACCATTAGTGTTTATATGTTTATATTCGAGATGGAAGGATCCCGAGAGCCAATCGATGGTGTTAAACAAATTAGCCTAATTTCTGTATTTCCAGCTAGCGTTTCATCCAGGAAGAGGAGAACCCTCTCCGACCAGCTCCCTGCAATTCCTATATGAACCACTAGGTGTAATGCTAATTTTAAAGGTCGAGTTTATACGAATCGATATCGGATCATTCAAATGAAGATCGATTTGAATAAACACACCCCTACTTACAATATAAAATATATAAAGAACAATAATATGTTGTAAGTTGAAGTAAATAAAATTAAATTTTATTTTATTAAATTTTATTATTAAAAATAAAATTATTTTTTTTTAAAGAAAAAATAAAAATAAAAGTTACAAGCTACAAGTATGAAGAGCAGCAGCCATAAAGTGCAAGTTGCAAGTAACAATTGCTGCTTGTTGTGAATGTTTTTGGAACATAAAGCCAGACAATACGTTTAAAAGTGAATGTCATGAGAACAAAATAGAGTGATGTCATGCGGTACATCGTTTTTTTATCAAACTATTGTAATCTCCCTTCATTATAGCCAATGTAGTTTCACCACGGCCGCGCATTACGCCAGTCTGACTAAGCCTCGCACACTTTACCTGCTGACAAAAGTACAAAATCTCTGGATCAGCGCAGGACTTAACGCTGACAGTGATCTATGAGGGTTTCGCATTTCTGCCTTTCATGTTGCACAGAAACGCTCACGACAAAGACAGTGCTCTGGTTTGTAATGCTGTTCACCATGAGATAGAGAGAGAGAGAGAGAGAGAGAGAGAGAGAGAGAGAGAGAGAGGCAGGCTGTGTGTGCCTGTGCAAGCTGAGTACATAGCAATTATGTTATGTAAACACGGGGCAGACTCTGGAAGTTCACTGCAGTTGTTTGAATGTAAAGATTACACCACAAATCAGAGCTGCCTTAAACTCCCCACAGAATATACCCTGATTTACCGCACGGGATCAACAACATGCAACCACCAAGATAGGCAACCATTAAATCACAGCCGTGTTCGGATTCACGTCATTATATCTTGTCATGGGATCCCAGTTGTGGCTTGTGGGCCTTAACATGTGAGGGCCTGAATGGCTGAGTTGTGAATAAACATGTTCTGGAGAAACAAATTATGGCATAATAACAATAATAGTTCTCTCTCACAGGCCAGCAGAGCATGTTAATGAGTAATGGTGCACTTACTCTGAAATACTAGGACTGACAACATATATATATATATATATATATATATATATATATATATATATATATATATATATATATATATATACAGGGATTGGACAATGAAACTGAAACACCTGGTTTTAGACCACAATAATTTATTAGTATGGTGTAGGGCCTCCTTTTGCGGCCAATACAGCGTCAGTTCGTGTTGGGAATGACATATACAAGTCCTGCACAGTGGTCAGAGGGATTTTAAGCCACTCTTCTTGCAGGACAGTGGTCAGGTCACTACGTGATGCTGGTGGAGGAAAACGTTTCCTGACTCGCTCCTCCAAAACACCCCAAAGTGGCTCATTAATATTTAGATCTTGTGACTGTGCAGGCCATGGGAGATGTTCAACTTCACATTCATGTTCATCAAACCAATCTTTCTCCAGTCTTGCTGTGTTTGTTGGTGCATTGTCATCCTGATACACGGCGCCGCCTTCAGGATACAATGTTTGAACCATTGGATGCACATGGTCCTCCAGAATGGTTCGGTAGTCCTTGGCATTGACGCGTCCATCTAGCACAAGTATTGGGCCAAGAGAATTCCATGATATGGCAGCCCAAACCATCACTGATCCACCCCCCGTGCTTCACTCTGGGCATGCAACAGTCTGGGTGGTACGTTTCTTTGGGGCTTCTCCACACCGTAACTCTCCCGGATGTGGGGAAAAGGTGGATCATCAGAGAACAATACATGGTTCACATTGTCCACAGCCCAAGATTTGCACTCCTTGCACCATTGAAACCGACGTTTGGCATTGGCACGAGTGACCAAAGGTTTGACTATAGCAGCCCGGCCGTGTATATTGACGCTGTGGAGCTCCTGACGGACAGTTCTGGTGGAAACAGGAGAAGCTGAGGTGCACATTTAACTCTGCTGTGATTTGTTCAGCCGTGATTTTCTGGTTTTTGGATATAATCTGGGTTAGAACCCAACGTCCCTTTCAGACAGCTTCCTCTAGCGTCCACAGTTAATCCTGTTGGATGTGGTTCGTCTTCTTGGTGGTAGCTGACGTTACCCTGGATACCGTGGCTCTTGATACATCACAAAGACTTGCTGTCTTGGTCACAGATGCGCCAGCAAGACGTGCACCAACAGTTTGTCCTCTTTTGAACTCTGGTATGTCCCATAATGTTGTGTTATTGTAATATTTTGAGCTAAACTGTGATCTTACCTGCTAACTGAACTTCACACTCTGCTCTTACTGGTACAATGTGCAGTTAATGAAGATTGGACACCAGACTGGTCCAATTTAGCCATGAAACACCTCCCACATTAAAATGACAGGTGTTTCATTGTCCAACCCCTTTATATATATATATATATATATATATATATATATATATATATATATATATATATATATATATATATATATATATATATATATGATCTCATTTTGGCCCAGAATGTTGTAAAACATGTTAAGTCTGAGTTGCTGAGATGTTTGAATCTGTGTTTAATTTGAGGCCAGACGGCGGCTGATACAATCCACAAATAGAAATAATGTGGCACTGAGCTTCAGTTACAGAAATGACTGTGTAGACTGTGACGTACTTTCAGGTGAATGTTGACGTAATTTAATTTAATTATACGCTCCAGACAATAGATTAGACAGGAAAATGTAAGATACGGACCAACATGTCAGGAAACTGTCTTAGCCAAGAATGGTTAGCTTGTCCAGACTGGTCCTGAAATAAACCATTTCTGGCCTATCCCTGGCACAACATATGGGAAGTAGTACGAGATCGGAAAGAAAATACCAAAGGAAATGTCTGCAATCAGTGTCTCTCACGCAACCTGTATCAAACCATGAATCAGAACATCCATCAGCTGATGTGGGCCAAAGTGCCAGCGTCCCCTGGATTCCCTCAGGGTTTTGCAGTCTGGCCAGTTGACGCACCTTCCTCCTTCAAGTCTGTACTTTCTAATGATGAGCAAATGTATTGTTATGGAGCCTCTGAGAAGCTCGGGAGATGTGTGTGTGCGTGTGTGTGTGTGTGTGTGTGTAGGTGTACATTTTGGTTTTTTTGTGTCTGGGGTGCCGCTTGTTGGTGTGTGGGGTCACCCCAATGTTTTACTCTATACTGATGCCACATTGGTGTCAGAAGTGGTGTAGCTCCCACCAGTGGGCATTAGTGACTAAGACTTTCAAGATGGGCAGTGACGGAGGCGGAGCTGGCCGAAGGATTATGACAGCAGGGACGCGGGCTGATGGACCACAAGGACAGTTGACTTTTGATGGACAGATGGACAGACGGGGGGTGGGGGATATGTGTGTGCCACTCCTCACAGCAGAATCGTGGCCTACTCTGTCTTCTTCTATGCTCAGTAGAGTGGAAGAGATCTTAGGGCAGGGTTTACCTGTACACAGGTAGGTGAAGGTAGTGTTAGACAGTTTACCTGTACACAGGTAGGTGAAGGTAGTGTTACAGTTTACCTGTACACAGGTAGGTGAAGGTAGTGTTACAGTTTATCTGTACACAGGTAGGTGAAGGTGGTGTCACAGTTTACCTGTACACAGTAAAGGTAAAGGTAATGTTAGGAGTCTTGCCTAAGGACTTTTATTGGTATATTGTAAGGTGGTCACCCAAGTGGGGAAATGAACCCCAGCCTACAGCATGGAGGGCAGCTGTGTAACCCACTACACTGTACCAACCATATTGGACAAGCAGTTGTTAAGAAACCCTTTGGCTCTGTTTGTACTCCTATATACTCTTCAGGTAGATATTCGTCCTTTGATGTACAAACCAAGTTATGACATAATCCTTAAGGCCCAAATGTGCGTGCACTACAATCACTTCCCCACCTTTTAACCCCTTTGTGTACACTTATTAGTCACAGGGTAGTTACTACAAACTATTCAATGCTTAATACAAAGCTTATACACAGTGGAGTCACTGTATTATGACTAACATCCAGATTAACCGCTGTGTGCTGCACAGACAGCAGCTAGACGGACTGGGAGACTCAATAAGGTAGGTTCTTAATGGTATCTGGAGCCATGCTGACTGCAGTGCATCCCACAGCTGCTGAAGGGAGCATGGAGGAGGATTCACAGAGCCAACACCACCATCTAGCTGCTCCCACAGATGCTCAGTTGAGTTCTAGTCTGGGGAATTAGGGGTCCAGGGTAGTACTTGGAAGTCTTGGTCAGCTCTTCAACCAATGTGGGATATTTCTAGTCATGTGACATGTTGCATTGTCTTGCTGGAGGATCTCATCCACCCCAGAGAAGACAATCAGCATGTATGGTGTACGGGATCTGCAAGGATGGATTCAGACCCAAATTAGTGGAGAGCGTCTTCCACATGGATGAGTGGATCCAGAGAATGCCACCAAAACATTTCCCAGACCAATACGCTGCCACCTACATGCTGCCACAGTCCAAAGTAGGAAGTGGTCGTAATCATCTCACATTCTCCAAAATGAGCCCTGTTCTTGCTTTTGTACCTGGTTGACCTAAAACCATCATCCTAAGAACACTGGTTGCATGTTTTATGGATTGTAAATGCATCTACAATGCGATTGATCGTAGAGATTTATGGTTCTGAGCAAAATGAGGCCTAACTTGATTTATTAATCATTTTTAGAAGAAACAGCTTTTGCATAGATGTATGGCATCATCACTGGCTTCTGTTGGGCCTTTAACCTACTCTGCCTTCTAGACGCCGTCTTTTTCAGGGAGGTCCATGCTTCTTTTAACATGACACCAACACCAGAAAACATTTTGCATGTGTTAAAACAGCATGGATGTCCTTGAAAAAGGTTCTACAGCGAAAAGTGAGTCCAGCTGAGATCATCGGGTCTCTGTTCCCTCCATCTCAGGCATCTACACCACATGCTGCATACACAAAGCCACTAGCATTGTGGACGACCCCATCCATCCCTCACACAGACTTTTTTCACTGCTGCTGTTCGGCAGAAGGTACCGGAGAAACCGTGCCATCACTGCCAGACTCTGAAACAGCTTTGTTCCTCAAGTGATCAGGTCTTATGTATCTAACTGTGTTCACTCTGTTTACTCTAGTACTACCTCAGTAACTGCTGGGTGTATGTATGTATATATCTGACTGTGTTTACACTGTTTACTCTAGTACTTCCTCAGTAACTGCTGTGTGTATGTATGTATCTGACTGTGTTTACTCTGTTTACTCTAGTACTACCTCAGTAACTGCTGTGTGTATGTATGTATCTGACTGTGTTTACTCTGTTTACTCTAGTACTACCTCAGTAACTGCTGTGTGTATGTATGTATCTGACTGTGTTTACTGTTTACTCTAGTACTACCTCAGTAACTGCTGTGTGTATGTATGTATCTGACTGTGTTTACACTGTTTACTCTAGTACTACCTCAGTAACTGCTGTGTGTATGTATCTGACTGTGTTTACACTGTTTACTCTAGTACTACCTCAGTAACTGCTGGGTGTATGTATGTATATATCTGACTGTGTTTACACTGTTTACTCTAGTACTTCCTCAGTAACTGCTGTGTGTATGTATGTATCTGACTGTGTTTACTCTGTTTACTCTAGTACTACCTCAGTAACTGCTGTGTGTATGTATGTATCTGACTGTGTTTACTCTGTTTACTCTAGTACTACCTCAGTAACTGCTGTGTGTATGTATGTATCTGACTGTGTTTACTGTTTACTCTAGTACTACCTCAGTAACTGCTGTGTGTATGTATGTATCTGACTGTGTTTACACTGTTTACTCTAGTACTACCTCAGTAACTGCTGTGTGTATGTATCTGACTGTGTTTACACTGTTTACTCTAGTACTACCTCAGTAACTGCTGTGTGTATGTATCTGACTGTGTTTACACTGTTTACTCTAGTACTATCTCAGTAACTGCTGTGTGTATGTATGTATCTGACTGTGTTTACACTGTTTACTCTAGTACTACCTCAGTAACTGCTGTGTGTATGTATGTATCTGACTGTGTTTACACTGTTTACTCTAGTACTACCTCAGTAACTGCTGTGTGTATGTATGTATGTATCTGACTGTGTTTACACTGTTTACTCTAGTACTACCTCAGTAACTGCTGTGTGTATGTATGTATCTGACTATGTTTACATTGTTTACTGTAGTACTACCTCAGTAAATGCTGTGTGTATGCATGTATCTGACTGTGTTTACACTGTTTACTCTAGTACTACCTCAGTAACTGCTGTGTGTGTGTATGTATGTATCTGACTGTGTTTACACTGTTTAATCTAGTACTACCTCAGTAACTGCTGTGTGTATGTATGTATGTATCTGACTGTGTTTACACTGTTTACTCTAGTACTACCTCAGTAACTGCTGTGTGTATGTATGTATGTATCTGACTGTGTTTATTCTGTTTACTCTAGTACTACCTCAGTAACTGCTGTGTGTATGTATCTGACTGTGTTCACTCTGTTTACTCTAGTACTACCTCAGTACCTGCTGTGTGTGTGTATGTATCTGACTGTGTTTACACCGTTTACTCTAGTACTACCTCAGTAACTGCTGTGTGTGTGTGTATGTATGTATCTGACTGTGTTTACACTGTTTACTCTAGTACTACCTCAGTAACTGCTGTGTGTATGTATGTATCTGACTGTGTTTACACCGTTTACTCTAGTACTACCTCAGTAACTGCTGTGTGTATGTATGTATCTGACTGTGTTTACTCTGTTTACTCTAGTACTACCTCAGTAACTGCTGTGTGTATGTATCTGACTGTGTTTACACTGTTTACTCTAGTACTACCTCAGTAACTGCTGTGTGTATGTATCTGACTGTGTTTACACTGTTTACTCTAGTACTACCTCAGTAACTGCTGTGTGTATGTATGTATCTGACTGTGTTTACACTGTTTACTCTAGTACTACCTCAGTAACTGCTGTGTGTATGTATGTATCTGACTGTGTTTACACTGTTTACTCTAGTACTACCTCAGTAACTGCTGTGTGTATGTATCTGACTGTGTTTACACTGTTTACTCTAGTACTACCTCAGTAACTGCTGTGTGTATGTATCTGACTGTGTTTACACTGTTTACTCTAGTACTACCTCAGTAACTGCTGTGTGTATGTATGTATCTGACTGTGTTTACACTGTTTACTCTAGTACTACCTCAGTAACTGCTGTGTGTATGTATGTATCTGACTGTGTTTACACTGTTTACTCTAGTACTACCTCAGTAACTGCTGTGTGTATGTATGTATGTATCTGACTGTGTTCACTCTGTTTACTCTAGTACTACCTCAGTAACTGCTGTGTGTATGTATGTATCTGACTATGTTTACACTGTTTACTCTAGTACTACCTCAGTAACTGCTGTGTGTATGCATGTATCTGACTGTGTTTACACTGTTTACTCTAGTACTACCTCAGTAACTGCTGTGTGTGTGTATGTATGTATCTGACTGTGTTTACACTGTTTAATCTAGTACTACCTCAGTAACTGCTGTGTGTATGTATGTATGTATCTGACTGTGTTTACACTGTTTACTCTAGTACTACCTCAGTAACTGCTGTGTGTATGTATGTATGTATCTGACTGTGTTTATTCTGTTTACTCTAGTACTACCTCAGTAACTGCTGTGTGTCTGTATCTGACTGTGTTCACTCTGTTTACTCTAGTACTACCTCAGTAACTGCTGTGTGTATGTATGTATGTATCTGACTGTGTTTACACTGTTTAATCTAGTACTACCTCAGTAACTGCTGTGTGTGTGTATGTATGTATCTGACTGTGTTTACACTGTTTACTCTAGTACTACCTCAGTAACTGCTGTGTGTATGTATCTGACTGTGTTTACACTGTTTACTCTAGTACTACCTCAGTAACTGCTGTGTGTATGTATGTATCTGACTGTGTTTACACTGTTTACTCTAGTACTACCTCAGTAACTGCTGTGTGTATGTATGTATCTGACTGTGTTTACACTGTTTACTCTAGTACTACCTCAGTAACTGCTGTGTGTATGTATCTGACTGTGTTTACACTGTTTACTCTAGTACTACCTCAGTAACTGCTGTGTGTATGTATGTATCTGACTGTGTTTACACTGTTTACTCTAGTACTACCTCAGTAACTGCTGTGTGTGTGTATGTATCTGACTGTGTTTACACTGTTTACTCTAGTACTACCTCAGTAACTGCTGTGTGTATGTATGTATGTATCTGACTGTGTTTACACTGTTTACTCTAGTACTACCTCAGTAACTGCTGTGTGTATGTATCTGACTGTGTTCACTCTGTTTACTCTAGTACTACCTCAGTAACTGCTGTGTGTATGTATGTATCTGACTGTGTTTACTCTGTTTACTCTAGTACTACCTCAGTAACTGCTGTGTGTATGTATGTATCTGACTGTGTTTACTCTGTTTACTCTAGTACTACCTCAGTAACTGCTGTGTGTATGTATGTATCTGACTGTGTTTACACTGTTTACTCTAGTACTACCTCAGTAACTGCTGTGTGTATGTATCTGACTGTGTTCACTCTGTTTACTCTAGTACTACCTCAGTAACTGCTGTGTGTATGTATGTATCTGACTGTGTTTACTCTGTTTACTCTAGTACTACCTCAGTAACTGCTGTGTGTATGTATGTATCTGACTGTGTTTACTCTGTTTACTCTAGTACTACCTCAGTAACTGCTGTGTGTATGTATGTATCTGACTGTGTTTACACTGTTTACTCTAGTACTACCTCAGTAACTGCTGTGTGTATGTATCTGACTGTGTTCACTCTGTTTACTCTAGTACTACCTCAGTAACTGCTGTGTGTATGTATGTATGTATCTGACTGTGTTTACACTGTTTACTCTAGTATTACCTCAGTAACTGCTGTGTGTATGTATGTATCTGACTGTGTTTACACTGTTTACTCTAGTACTACCTCAGTAACTGCTGTGTGTGTGTATGTATGTATCTGACTGTGTTTACACTGTTTACTCTAGTACTACCTCAGTAACTGCTGTGTGTATGTATCTGACTGTGTTCACTCTGTTTACTCTAGTACTACCTCAGTAACTGCTGTGTGTATGTATGTATGTATCTGACTGTGTTTACACTGTTTACTCTAGTACTACCTCAGTAACTGCTGTGTGTATGTATGTATCTGACTGTGTTTACTCTGTTTACTCTAGTACTACCTCAGTAACTGCTGTGTGTATGTATCTGACTGTGTTTACACTGTTTACTCTAGTACTACCTCAGTAACTGCTGTGTGTATGTATCTGACTGTGTTTACACTGTTTACTCTAGTACTACCTCAGTAACTGCTGTGTGTATGTATGTATCTGACTGTGTTTACACTGTTTACTCTAGTACTACCTCAGTAACTGCTGTGTGTATGTATCTGACTGTGTTCACTCTGTTTACTCTAGTACTACCTCAGTAACTGCTGTGTGTATGTATGTATCTGACTGTGTTTACTCTGTTTACTCTAGTACTACCTCAGTAACTGCTGTGTGTATGTATGTATCTGACTGTGTTTACTCTGTTTACTCTAGTACTACCTCAGTAACTGCTGTGTGTATGTATGTATCTGACTGTGTTTACACTGTTTACTCTAGTACTACCTCAGTAACTGCTGTGTGTATGTATCTGACTGTGTTCACTCTGTTTACTCTAGTACTACCTCAGTAACTGCTGTGTGTATGTATGTATGTATCTGACTGTGTTTACACTGTTTACTCTAGTATTACCTCAGTAACTGCTGTGTGTATGTATGTATCTGACTGTGTTTACACTGTTTACTCTAGTACTACCTCAGTAACTGCTGTGTGTGTGTATGTATGTATCTGACTGTGTTTACACTGTTTACTCTAGTACTACCTCAGTAACTGCTGTGTGTATGTATCTGACTGTGTTCACTCTGTTTACTCTAGTACTACCTCAGTAACTGCTGTGTGTATGTATGTATGTATCTGACTGTGTTTACACTGTTTACTCTAGTACTACCTCAGTAACTGCTGTGTGTGTGTATGTATGTATCTGACTGTGTTTACACTGTTTACTCTAGTACTACCTCAGTAACTGCTGTGTGTATGTATGTATCTGACTGTGTTTACTCTGTTTACTCTAGTACTACCTCAGTAACTGCTGTGTGTATGTATCTGACTGTGTTTACACTGTTTACTCTAGTACTACCTCAGTAACTGCTGTGTGTATGTATCTGACTGTGTTTACACTGTTTACTCTAGTACTACCTCAGTAACTGCTGTGTGTATGTATGTATCTGACTGTGTTTACACTGTTTACTCTAGTACTACCTCAGTAACTGCTGTGTGTATGTATCTGACTGTGTTTACACTGTTTACTCTAGTACTACCTCAGTAACTGCTGTGTGTATGTATCTGACTGTGTTTACACTGTTTACTCTAGTACTACCTCAGTAACTGCTGTGTGTGTGTATGTATGTATCTGACTGTGTTTACACTGTTTACTCTAGTACTACCTCAGTAACTGCTGTGTGTATGTATGTATCTGACTGTGTTTACACTGTTTACTCTAGTACTACCTCAGTAACTGCTGTGTGTGTGTATGTATCTGACTGTGTTTACACTGTTTACTCTAGTACTACCTCAGTAACTGCTGTGTGTATGTATGTATCTGACTGTGTTTACACTGTTTACTCTTGTACTACCTCAGTAACCAATGGAGCCAATCCCAGCTTCATCAGGCAAAGGTGGGGTACACCGTGGACAGGTCGCCAGTCCATTGCATGGCTAATACACACTCACGCACACACTCATTATTCATTAGTAAATATATATGTTTGTGTGTGGTGTGATCATGTGTGTGGTGATCTTTCTGGTGAATGTATTGATCGTCATTTAATAGAAGTGCACTACTTATTTGAAGCAGAATCATATATCATATTAAGCAGGTCACCAGTCTATTGCATTGGCCAACACACACTCGCACACACCTATGGGGAATCTAGAGTGAGCGTTCAACCTAGCATGCATGTGTTTGTAATGTGGGAGGAAACCAGAGTACCTGGAGGAAACCCACTCAAGTTCATAAGACAAAACATATCCAAATACTGGGGTTTGGTTTGTTCAAATCTATAGGACTAGTTTGAAAAAGAAGCCTCTCTGTATTTGTACCTGAATGAGTGACCAGCCCACGGTTTCTCTTGTTGTTATTATATTTATTTCTTCTTTGTGTACAAATATCGTGTACCAAACATTGCAAAATTCTTAACAAGTACAATAATTACCATCATCATCAGTTAATAGCATCTCGTTTTTCTATGTCAAACGTTACACCTGAAGCTCAACGCACTTCCTTCATGATATACAATAAACAGTCGTTACACAATTACACAGAGATAAGTAGCAGTTCTACCTGCGTATCTGAAAAAAAAACAAAAACTTTGATATAAAAACTTCTACATTCTGTACAAACATCATGCTGAGGCATGTAGGCAAAAATCTGCTTGTCAGTAATTCCAGCACATGGATCACATTTTGGGATACAGCTTAAACGTTGCAAGATTACTTCAGTGTTTGTTTGGGTTTCTATTAACATCACAGAGTTTATCCACAAGAATAAGATAGCATATGGTAGCGTAAAAGGAAATCCGCTGGATATTACTACTAAGAATTCATACTGTGGCCTCACCATCACTGCTTCACTACTTCTGTGGGTTGATCTGACTTGTTTCAAGGGCGAAGCATGTGTGTGGATGATGAAATAAGCCAGCTTTCTTTTCCTTTCATAGCAAGACCTGAGGTGCAGCCGCAAGTAGTTGTGAGCCACAGCTGCATTTGAAGCGATTCATCTCTAAAACACTGGGGGGTACTGACGTGGGGCCGGTTTCCGAGGACCAGGACTGGGGCTGTAGTCTTGGGCTAAACCGTTATGATCACCAATACAGCCCAGAATGAAGCTTTTTTGCCAAATGTCTGCATGATTAGATGGTCACGATGGTCATTTAGAGCAGTTTCATGAAAATTGTTCAGTGTCAAAGCATTGTAAGTCTTAATGGTCAACGCAGGATAGGTCTTAAGGTTAAGTGTATAGAAATAAACTATACATATGCTATATTTTAAAGCCGATGTCGTTATTCATTGACTTATATTATGGGTAAAACCACTAATTAGTTGATTTTACAGATTTTCTTGACCGTCATATAGAAATAGTTATGAATATGTTGCCTGCTGCCTCAGATATGAGCTCATTTTATCTTTGTAAACATGCTTTGGCCTAAAATTTCATCTGTTCATGGTGGAGGGATACATGCAGACCAGTTTGGCTCCAAGGAGAACCTATAACTCATGTTATTTCTAACCACTGATCATAATAAGCAAACTCTGGTTATAATCACCACCATTATATGGAACCATTTCCACATCAAACCTCTCTGATTGACTTGGGCTTGCATCTCAATGACAGAATCAAGACTTCTGTTTTTTTTCCAAATGGCGGGAAATCCCAGAAACCTAGCCCCACAATGGCTATACCAGCTTTATGTCTACCTGCACTAATGGGCCATCAAATCAGTCCATTATCAGTTAAAGTGTTACTGCTGTGACAGCAGTGGGGTTTTAAATGCTCTCCTCACACTACCCAGTGTCTGTACTGTCCACAGCGTCCCAGTTACATAAGACTCTCACAGCAGGTTCTCTGAGCTGGGCATCTCGAAGCCCGGCCTTGGGGTGCAGCGCAACATGCAGCGCTTGTGCTTCATGGTGAGGCTGTACTCGGGGGTCATATCTGGACTTTCACCGGGCAGGCTGCTGAACTTCAACCTCTGGATGAGGATGGCGAGGAAGAGGAAGACTTCGGAGCGGCCGATGACCTCGCCGATGCAGCGACGTTTGCCCAGGCCGAACACTACAACCTTCTCTGCTTCGATCTTGTTGAACTCAGAGCCATCTGCGGTCAGGAAGCGGTCCGGGTTGAACAAGGAGGGCTCCTTCCACTGCTCCCTGCAGGCAGGAACAGAAAATCCCATTGAGCTCTTTTATGGAACGTCTAAGCTTTTAGAAGATGCACTGTGTAGCTGGTAATGGTACTGGGCCATTCAACTGGATTGGACCAGTAGTGTACACATGGGGTTGAAATTATGATAAACTGACTAATAGAAATTTTACAATAGAACATTATGATAAACTGACTAATAGAAATTTTACAACAGAACATCATGATAAACTGACTAATAGAAATTTTACAATAGAACATTATGATAAACTGACTAATAGAAATTTTTACAATAGAACATTATGATAAACTGACTAATAGAAATTTTACAATAGAACATTATGATAAACTGACTAATAGAAATTTTACAATAGAACATTATGATAAACTGACCAATAGATATATAACCAATAGGTTATTGATAACATGACTTTGAAGTTTGACTTCATTACAATACTTATAGACAACTAGTCATCATATCTTCCGCTCCATGAAACACATGCTAATGCTCAGTAGTACACAGATATGCTTCTTTAATATATTTACATTGTACTAAACTACATTCATGTTCAATGGGCGTATATGCCGCTGAAACAGGAAGCCTAGCGCATCCCAAATTTATCAATATTAACATTTTAATATAACATTATAGTCTTTATGGCTTTTAGAAGAATGTGTTTTTTGGGGAGGTGGGCTAGTGCACTCTAGACCCCTGTGGTGTGGCCTAAGCTTTTGTCCTTAATGGCATATTTTCCCTTACATTACTTTTAATTTTATACTTTAAGTAGTTCTGAAAGCAGTACTTTTACACTTTCACTTGAGTAAAAAGCTTCAGTTGATACTTCAACTTCTATAGAAGTATTTCTACCTGAGTAATGAATGTGAATACTTTTGAGACCTTTGTGGACCAGAGGTGGGAATCCCTGTTCTACAGCAAACCTAGAGGAACCGAAAGAGCTTTGCTCTGGAACACAGTGACTACAGTCTGAAAGCCTTTCACAACCAAGTCCATGGACACCGCTAGCCCCATTACAGGACCAGTCTTAGCTGCCAGCACCACACTAACCCAACTGATAAGGCAATGACTTACGGGTCGTGGTTGATCTGCCACTGGTTGATGAACACGCAGGTGTCTTTGGGAATGAAGTATCCATTCAGCGAGGTGTCTTTGGTGGTGCTGTGAAAGACAGAGCACGTTAATGAATGTTCTGCACCACACCGAGGCCACCATCGAACACATACCCTGCAAACACACGACGTACCAGTGTGGGATGGTGAAAGGGAGGAAGGAGGTGTGACGGAAGAGCTCCAGCATGAAGGACTCCAGGTACGGCAGCTTGGTCTTGTCCGACAGTTGAGGCACGCGATCCGTTCCAACCCTCTCCTCTGCAAGCAGAACAACAGCACTTCGGTCATTAATCTGGCTCTCCAGTCGTTATTGTGTGACTTGTGATAAATAATAATAAGCCTGATCCATTGGCTGGCAGAACTGATGGATACGTGCACAATCTTTTCTACATTATCAGGCAGAGAGAAATATTAACCATGCTTACTCAGCTCTTGGTAAAGCCTCTCCTGAATCTCTGGATAAGCCATCAGATACATGACAGACCAGGATATGGCGGTGCTGATGGTGTCGAAACCTGCGAAGACATGACAGAGTAAAGACGTGTTGGTGAAGATACATACAATCTTAATAAACTGTCACACCATAACATCATACCCCAATAGAAATAGTCTCATTGCTACTGGAGGGCCAATAGAGAAGCTCCAAAAGTCCAACACAACCTTGCTAATACTATGCTATTAGTGAGTGTCCCAAATTCCAGTACTATATTATGATAATTGGACCAATAGAAGAACTCCAAAATTCAAATATAGACTTGATACGCTGAATGGGCCAATCATGGGCCTACATGTGGTAGATATATCTTATATTTCTACTTTTGGTGTTGTAACTAGATGTCTATTGTTTGTTTTAGGTGATTTTAAAATATAAAACATAAAAAGATGCAATATTCTTGTAATAAATTGCTCAAACTCAAACTTGTGTTGACAAGGGGACCAAGAAGTAGTTCTAAATTACAGGCCAATCCTATTATTATGAATGCACCAATAAAAAAGGTCTCAAGATAGAATTAAAGCTGATTCTAGTGAATGGACCAATCGAAATGGTCCAAAACTATAACACAATCTTGTTATGATGAATGAGCCAATATTAGTTAGATTCATTAAACAGTTATGTTAAGAACACTGTAAGTATATATAACAATAGAGAGCCCAAGTGAATCACTGGTCCTGCCTCCTAACTCACCGGCCCCAAACAGGTCGTTCACGATCCCCACTATCTTCTCATCAGACACCTGCACGTTAGAGTTCTCGTCCAGCTTCCTGTCTTCGCAGTGATCGATGAGGGAGTCCGTGATGTCACGAATGTTGTTCTGAAAGACATAAACAGCATCCACCGTCACACAGGCATGTTCAGTGCTGTAGATCAGCCGTCCCGGAGAGCTACTGTGACAGAGCTAGGAATCTGATTGGTTTTAATGTTATATACAATGCTCCTCCATCATCTACATATATATGTGCTGATGGACCTGGATGGAGTGTTGTAGAGCAGGGTCCTACACCTACACCTACTCATATTTCCATTCAATGCAGTGTAGTTACTTTGCCCTTGCTAGAGGCTGGAACTGAACTCTGCAGGAACGGTGGACTTTAGGGTGGGTTTCAGATGCACTGACCTTATCGTAGGTCTCGTAATGCTGTTTGACGATGTTCTGCACGAAGGCGTTGAAGCGTCTGTTGATGTCCACAAACTTGCTCATGGTCGTGCTGGGCAGGAAGCGCAGGAAGGGGATGAAGTCGGCCGGGTTGCCGCTGCCCGCCACCTGGTTGAACTCGTCGCTCATGTTCACCAGGCTCAGCAGCTCCTGGTGGTCGTGGCTGTAGCGGCGGCCGAAGCACATGCCGCAGATGACGTTGGCCACGGACACCACGATGTGGCGGAAGGGGTCGAAGCCGCCGCTGGCCTCCATCACCTTGCGCAGCCTCTCCACCAGGTACAGGCCCTCTTTGCTGATGTGCTCCTCCAGGGCACAGGCGTACTCCGGGCTTTTGCTCTCCAGGGTGGCGAAGGAGCGCAGGGCGTTGTGGGCCAGCTTGCGGCGGGTGCGCCACACTCCGACCTGGTCCGAGCTGAAGGCCAAGCTTTTGCCGTCGTTGATGTATTGGAAGCTGTAACGATCATAAACAAGTGTTTTATGGAATTATATTAATATACAGTGACTAGGATAGTGATGGGAACCAAACGTCTGAAGAGAAAACTAAGATGTGGTAGTGTTACATTTGATATGCAGAGTTATAGGTGACCTGATCCCCAGTCTACAGCATGAAGGGCAGCAGTGTAACCCACTATACACTATACTGACCACATGTACTGGTCATTTCTGGGTAGTAAATATAATTACTTAATTGTACAGTAGACTCTAAATGTCTTATTAATGATTGAAAGTGGGATCTTGCTTTAAGCCCTCTATCTAGAGAGGTAAAAGCATCCAGATCAACCAGATTTGTGGTCTTTCATGTGGTTTACCACAGTATATTTACGGCATACACTGAAAACAGTAATGCATTAGAGTGTGTGTTACCACATGAACCAACACCTTCACATCAACACTATTTATCCTTTTTATTTTTTTTATTTTTGGCAGCGACTGTGTTGAGGTAATGCAGCTTCTTCAGGTAGAACTCGTGACATAATACCTGCTGATACTAATACTAACTAATACCTGCTTCGGCAGGTTTGTTTGTTTGATTTTGTTCACCTGTATAGGTCCGGGCGTCCGGAGAAATCCTCCCCCTGTTTGATGAGTGCCTGCCTCACCGTCTCGGTGCCGCTCAGCACCACCACGGGCCGCATGCCGATCTTGATCCTAAAGACCGGCCCGTAGCGCTTGCTCATGGAAGCCAGGCTGATGTGGGGGTTCTGGCCCAGCTCCAACGTGTTCCCAATGATGGGGAGGGACTGGGGTCCTGGGAGCGGCTGAAGACCCTCAGGGATCTTCACACGATTCAGCCGCAGGAGGAGGTACACCGTACAGATGGTTACTATGGCAAGCAGGCTCTCCGACACGGAGATCGGCCCCAAGAATGGCAGGTCTGCCACCGACATGTTTCCTCGGGTCTCTACAGCGTCCTCAGGAATAGCTGGGGGGGGAGAGAGAGATGATGTGGATGAAAGGTGTTAGTAAAAGAGAGTTTAGAGAGTGTAGTGGAGGGGGCGGGGCTTCAGTGACTGAATAAACGAATGCGGTGCTGACTGAGTGAATGTCTTTGGAGACTGACATGCCCAAGACTGAACAAACAAAGAGCAACAGGCAGTTTGACTACAATTAACCAATCAGTACTACTAAACTACTTAGAGTTTAATTTGCTGAAACAATGGTGTCGCATTAGTATTAAAAGAAGAGATTCAGTACTGAATAAAGACCTGCAGTGTTGCATTAGTATTAAAAGAAGAGATTCAGTACTGAATGAAGACCTGCAGTGTTGCATTAGTATTGAAAGAAGAGATTCAGTACTGAATAAAGACCTGCAGTGTTGCATTAGTATTAACAGAAGAGATTCAGTACTGAATAAAGACCTGCAGTGTTGCATTAGTATTAACAGAAGAGATTCAGTACTGAATAAAGACCTGCAGTTTTGCATTAGTATTGAAAAAGAGATTCAGTACTGAATAAAGACCTGCAGTATTGCATTAGTATTGAAAGAAGAGATTCAGTACTGAATAAAGACCTGCAGTGTTGCATTAGTATTAAAAGAAGAGATTCAGTACTGAATAAACCCTGCAGTGTTGCATTAGTATTAAAAGAAGAGATTCAGTACTGAATAAAGACCTGCAGTGTTGCATTAGTATTGAAAAAGAGATTCAGTACTGAATAAAGACCTGCAGTGTTGCATTAGTATTAAAAGAAGAGATTCAGTACTGAATAAAGACCTGCAGTGTTGCATTAGTATTGAAAGAAGAGATTCAGTACTGAATAAACCATGCAGTGTTGCATTAGTATTGAAAAAGAGATTCAGTACTGAATGAAGACCTGCAGTGTTGCATTAGTATTGAAAGAAGAGATTCAGTACTGAATGAAGACCTGCAGTGTTGCATTAGTATTGAAAGAAGTGATTTCATACTGAATGAAGACCTGCAGTGTTGCATAAGTACTGAATGAAGACATACAGTACTGAATGAGGACGTGCAGTGTTGTGTATGTGCTGAATGGGGGCCTTTAATGTTGCATGAAGGGTAAAAAAACACTCAGTGCTGAATGAGGATCTGCAGTGTTGCACTAGTATTGAAAGAAGAGATTCAGTACTGAATAAAGACCTGCAGTGTTGCATTATTATGGAATGAAGACATACAGTACTGAAAGAGGAGCTTCGGTGTTGCGCAAGTATTGAATGAAGACATACAGTACTGAAAGAGGAGCATCATGTTTGCGTAAGTACTGAATGAGGACATGCAGTACTGAATGAGGACCTGCAGTGTTGCATAAGTGCTGACTGGGGACCTTCAGTGTTGCGTGAAGGGTGAAAAAACTGCATTAGTATTGAAAGAAGAGATTCAGTACTGAATGAGAACCTGCAGTGATGCATTAATGCTAAATAAATATGTACAGTACTGAAAGAGGACCGTCAGTGTTGCATAAGTACTTAATGAAGGCATACAGTACTAAATGAGATTATTCTGCAATGTTGTGTAAGCGGGGGAAAAACGACATATAGTACTGAATGAGGACCTGCTGTGTTGCATTAATACTGAATTAAGACATTCAGTGTTGAATAAAGACCTGCAGTGTAGCCTTACTATTAATTGATGACATTCAGTGCTGAATGAGGACCTATGGTGTTGCATTAATACTGAATAAAGACATTCAGTGCTGAATGATGACCTGCAGTGTTGCATTATTACTAAATGAAGACATTCAGTGCTGAATGAGGACCTGCTGTGTTGCATTAATACTGAATGAACACATATAGTACTGAATGAGGATCTGCTTTGTTGCATTAACACTGAATGAAGACATTCAGTGCTGAATGAAGACCTGCAGCGTTGCATTATTACTAAATGAAGACATTCAGTGCTGAATGAGGACCTGCCGTGTTGCATTAATACTGAATGAAGACATTCAGTGCTGAATGAGGACCTACCATGTAACATTGATACAGAATTAAGACATTCAGTACTGAATGAGGATATGCTGTGTTGCATTAATACTAAAAGAAGGCATTCAATGCTGAATGAGGATATGCCGTGTTGCATTAATACTGAATGAAGACATTCAGTACTGAAGGAGGACCTGCCGTGTTACATTAATACTGAATGAAGACATTCAGTACTGAAGGAGGACCTGCCGTGTTACATTAATACTGAATGAAGACATTCAGTGCTGAATGAGGACCTGCTGTGTTGCATTAATACTGAATGAAGACATTCAGTACTGAATGAGGATATGCAGCGCTGCATTAATACTGAATGAAGACATTCAGTGCTGAGTGAGGACCTGCCTTGTTGCATTAATACCAAACACATTCAGTGTTCAATGAGGACCCGCAGTGCTGCGCGGGTGCTCAATGAAGACTGAATCAGTGCTGAATGAAGACTTAAAGCATTGCATTACTATGGACTTTCAGTACTCAGTAAAGATATTTAGTGCTAAACTCACAAATACAGTACTGAATTAGTGTTAAAAGATCTAAAGTATGGAATGAAGACCTTTATGACCACATTACTTCTGAATGAAGAGCTACAGTACTGAATAAACACACATTCATGAAATATTCAGTACGCACTGTTTGAATTGAGCCATGGATTTCAGATCAGGTGCAAAGTCAGCACTTTGTAACGTGAGCACGGCGTGCAACTACAGTTACTGGTGGTGTGTTTATTACGTCCCGCTGGCCGAACAAACCGTGTCAGATAATGTAAACGTACTCCTCAATGGTACATCATGTACCTGAACTCTTCAGCACCTGATCTTTTATTGTTTATTTTTGTTTATTTGTTTATTTTTAAGCTCTGTGTTGTTTCTTTTCATGTGCCCTGTGCGTTTGTTTATGTAAACCACATGGACTTGTCTTGTGTAGGAGACGTGCTGTCTAAATAAACCTGCCTTGCCTGCGTCCTGAATGGAATGTTTGTTTTAAGCTTTCTTTAAGTAGAAGAGAGCACAGACATGTTCAAACGATGCTATACCTGAAAAGAAGTGATCACAGCTTTGATTCCTTCAACGCTGGAACATCAAAGCACAGGTAGTTTTGTTTGTTTGTTTGTTTGTTTACCTTCGGAACTAAACTGAGCACACAAACACTAATTGCATATTACAGTGTGCAGGACTATAGCCCCCCCAATTAAAGTTCAGTAGTCTTGATGTCACAGTTGACATCATTGGGAATAAACGCTCAGGGTGAACACCTGTTGCAGTGACACCTTCATTCAGGTCCAGGTGTAACAGCCTACCTGTTAGGGCAACACTGAGCATTCAGTCTGTTCACACGACACCCAGGAGTAAAAACCAGGTGCGGCGTTTGATCTGCGAGCGCTTTATTAATTTACTGCGCTCCGCGCGGAGAGAGTTAATGAGTGATGTGCCCTCAGTTACCGAGCAGCGCGCGCCAGCGGGCTCATCAAAAGCCTTTTGATAGGCTGGCATCCCACCCCAAGCAGGGGTCAGCCCACCAACACCAACTTCATCAGTTCATACATATAACCCAATAAAACCCAATCCACACGCGCACAGAGAGAGAGAGAGAGAGAGAGAGAGAGAGAGAGAGAGAGAGAGAGAGAGAGAGAGAGAGAGAGAGAGAGAGAGCGCACCACAGCAGGTCTGTTTACTTTAGTAAAATAAATAAAATAAAATAAAATAAATAAATAAACTATCGGCTTACCTTCAGCAGCGCGTGCAGACTGGCCCCCCCGGCGTGCAGGTGAGCAGTGTTGGGTCAGAACGTTGGGCTTTGATGGCTGTAGTGGAGAGCATAAATCTTTTATAGAGCGGCTCCCCGCGCCATTGGCTGGGCCCCCGTGACGTCACGGCGGCGGAGCTTTTGAGCAACGCGTCGTACAGAAGAGCCGCGCATCTCACCTGCTCCGTCGAGCGCGCGGAGGAGAGGGGATCGCGTGAGAAGCGCAGGCGACCACCTCCTCCAAATAGACCGCCCCCTCTGATAGGGCGCTCGGACTCCTGTGCAACACTGCTGTTAGTAATAGACTGTAATACTTTGTAAACAACGTAAACAAACAAAACAAATAATCAGTAAATAAAGGAGTAGTCAGTTATATATATAAATAATAATAAATAAATAATAATATTAGTGAATGAATGAAAATAATGTTTTTTTTATTTTGGAGTGATTGGATGGACAGATGAATGAGTGAGTAAATAGAATGAAAGAACGAATACATTAAATAAAAGCGCACAGCGATGAATGAATTCATGTCTGAAGAGAATAAATAAATAAATAAATAAATAATGCGAATTAATGAAGAATTCAGTAAGAGAAAGATTACATAAACGTTTCTGTAAATAAATAAATAAATAAGTACACGCAAAAAAGGAAAAACAAATCAATAATCTAAGTGAATAAATACATGTACAAAAACAATATAAATAAATAAATAAATATCTACATAAACTAATTGAATAAAGTGAATAAATTAAATTGTTGAATAATAAATAAATATTGGGGCAAAAAGAGAAACAAAAAATAAAGTAGGTGAGTAAAAGCGAATAAAAGAATACAAAACTTTATTAATAAATATCTTTCATGTTGGTGCTTTGTAAGTAAATAAATAAAATAAATAAGACAATAAAGAAGTAAGCAAATAAGTTAATTAATAAATAAATAAGTAAATAAATAAGTTAGCTTAAGTAAAGTAAATAAGGGGATTAATTAATTAAGTTTTATGAAAGCATGTAGGTATTAAGTAATGTAAATAATAGAAAACAATAAATACTTAAATAGATACATTAATTAATTAAGTTTTGGTGTAAGCATGTAGGTAAATAAAAAAATAAAAAAATTAATACACGAATTAATTAATGAGTTACTTATATTTTGGTATAACTAAATAAATAAAGTAAGCGAATATATAATATATAATATATAAATGTATATATATATATATATATATATATATATATATATATATATATATATATATATATATATATATATATATAGTGTGTGTGTGTGTTCGCGCGCGCGTGTGTGTGTGGTCTTTTGTATGATATTTAATGAAACACTGTCACTAGAAAACATAAGCAGTCCCACACAACCCTGCATACGTGTGTGGGGGGGGTCTGAGAAGGGGGCTGTGGGGGCTCCCGTTGCATTGTTTCAGCTATAATGATGTGGGAAGTGAACAGAAATGAAACTTTTAAACTTGTTTAACGGTGTGACTGTAGGAGCTGAACCTGCAGCTCCTTCAACATTTTCAATCCCAGTTAAATAAATAAATCAGCTCCGAGTCTACAGAGCCGCACCGTCTCTACACGCGCCCACAGGGACCCGGGAGCGTCTGCGCGCCGATGTTCGTGTGAAACTGTTTATTTATTGTTTCTTTTTCTTCGCCGCTCGCGTGCGTGCACCTGTAGCGCGCGGGTTAAACATTGGCCAGATTGCGTGAGAGAGCAAGAGCGCGAGAGTGCGCTGAGCCCGCGCGCGTGAGGATGCTGGGGTGGGGGGGGCGGGGTTAACCGAGTTCACACACACATTCACTCATCACTCATCCAGACAGGTGAGCACGAGCTTACGGTCACCTACAGCTTCTCATACCAGAGAACTTTTACATAAACTGAGAGTATTAATCACCGAGAAGAGCTGATACACGAGCCCTAATCCGGGGTCTGGACTGGAATCTGTGAGGATCTACATTGATCGTATTTCTATTGGTTTATAGAACCAATAATACATAAACATATTAGTGCCATAGACCTGTTAGTGTATAAACCTATTAGTGCTATAGACCCAATAATACATAAACATATTAGTGCCATAGACCCAATAATACATAAACATATTAGTGCCATAGACCCAACAATACATAAACATATTAGTGCCATAGACCCAACAATACATAAACATATTAGTGCAATAGACCCAATAATCCATAAACATATTAGTGCCATAGACCTGTTAGTGTATAAACCTATTAGTGCCATAGACCCAATAATACATAAATATATTAGTGCTATAGACCTGTTAGTGTATAAACCTATTAGTGCCATAGACCCAATAATACATAAACATATTAGTGCTATAGACCCAATAATGCATAAACATAGTATTGCCATAGACCCAATAATACATAAACATATTAGTGCAATAGACCCAATAATACATAAACATAATAGTGCCATAGACCCAACAATACATAAACATATTAGTTCCATAGACCTGTTAGTGTATAGACCTATTTGTGCTATAGACCCAATAATGCATAAACATTTTAGGGCTATAGACCCAATAATGCATAAACATATTAGTGCCATAGACCCAATAAGGCATAAACATATTAGTACCATAGACCTGTTAGTGTATAGACCTATTTGTGCTATAGACCCAATAATGCATAAACATATTAGTACCATAGTCCTGTTAGTGTGTAAATCTACCATATAAGTGCCATAGACCTGTTTGTATGTAAACCTAGTGCCATATATTTGCATAAATGTATTAGTGACATAGACCTGTTAGTGCATAAATGTATTAGTGCTATAGACCTGTTAGTGCATAAATCTATTAGTTACATAGACCTGTTAGTGCATAAATGTATTAGTTACATAGACCTGTTAGTGCATAAATGTATTAGTTACATAGACCTGTTAGTGCATAAATGTATTAGTGCTATAGACCTGTTAGTGCATGAATGTATTAGTGCTATAGACCTGTTAGTGCATAAATGTATTAGTGCTATAGACCTGTTTGTGCATAAATGTATTAGTTACATAGACCTGTTAGTGCATAAATGTATTAGTTACATAGACCTGTTAGTGCATAAATGTATTAGTTACATAGACCTGTTAGTGCATAAATGTATTAGTTACATAGACCTGTTAGTGCATAAATGTATTAGTGCTATAGACCTGTTAGTGCATAAATGTATTAGTGCTATAGACCTGTTAGTGCATGAATGTATTAGTGCTATAGACCTGTTAGTGCATGAATGTATTAGTGCTATAGACCTGTTAGTGCATAAACGTATTAGTTACATAGACCTGATGGCGCTATAGACCTGTTACCCTTAACTGACTAGTAAAAAAAATTTGTTCCCGTCACGTGCGATTCTGCTGTGGTGACACATCGCGGTCATCAAACTTCCGTCATATTAACAAAACACACAGAAAACAAAACCTGAATATTTAAGTTCCCGGATTTAAATCCTGGGTTATGCGGTAAGTATGAGACGCAGCAGGTGAGATGAGCTGACTAGGTCTACAGATGAACCAGACCATCAGAACTGAAAGATCTCGCTTTCTTCTGGAATGTCCTGGAGACCCAGCGAGCGGGCTGTCTCAGCGCTCATGCTCACCGCGTGGCCTCACCGTGTTACGAGGCGTTCGCGTGAGAAAGCGCAAGCTGTGCCGCTCTCCCGCGCGATGGGGTGGGCCCCGGTACTCGGGACACAGCTCCTAAGTCTGCTCGGTCAGTCACGCGAAGGCGGCGGCACGCTCGACACACAAAGGGTCTTAAACTGTACAGAACAAAGAGAGCGCGAGGTGAGAGAGTGGTCTCTCTCTTTTACTCTCTCTCTCTCTCTCTCTCTCTTTCTCTTTTACCCTCTCTCTCTCTTTCTAACTCTCTCTCTCTCTTTTACACACTCTATATGTCTGTCTCTCCCTTTCAATCCTTCTCTTTTTCACTCTCTCTCACTCTCTCTCTCTCTCTTTTACTCTCTTTCACACACACACACACACTCTCTCTCTCTCTTTCACTCTCTCTCTCTCTCTCTCTCTCTTTCACTCTCTCTCTTTCACTCTCTCTCTCTCTCTCTTTTACTCTCTCTTTCACTCTCTCTCACGCTCTTTTACTCTCTCTCTCTCTTTCTAACTCTCTCTCTCTCTTTTACACACTCTATATCTCTGTCTCTCCCTTTCAGTCTTTCTCTCGTTCACTCTCTCTCTCTCTCTCACTCTCTCTCTCTCTCTCTCTCTCTCTCTTTTACTCTCTCACTCTCTCTCTCTTTCTAACTCTCTCTCTCTCTCTCTTTTACACACTCTATATCTGTCTCTCCCTTTCAATCTTTCTCTCTTTCTCACTCTCTCTCTCTTGGTCTCTCTCTCTCTCTTTCTCACTCTCTCTCTCTTGGTCTCTCTCTCTCTCTTTCAATCTCTTTCTCTCTTTCTCTGAATCTCTCACTCTCTTCCTCTTTCTCTGACTCTCTCACTCTCTATCTCTTTCTCTGACTCTCACTCTCTCTTTCTCTGACTCTCACTCTCTCTCTCTCTTTGACTCTCTCACTCTCTCTTTCTCTGACTCTCTCTTTCTCTGACCCTCTCTTTCAATCTCTCTCTCTGTCTCTCTCTCTTTCAATCTCTTTCTCTCTCTTTCTTTCTCAGTCTCTTTATTTCACACACTCTCTCTTTCTCTGACTCTTTCACTCTCTCTCTCTGTCTTTCACACTCTCTTTCTCGCTCTCTCTCTTTCACACACTCTTTTTCTTTCTTTCTCTCTATCGTTTTCTCTCGATCTCTCCCGTACTCTCTCTCCCTCCCTCTGTCTCTCTCTCTCTCTTTCTCTGTAATCAAATGTAATTTAATGTAATCTATCTCTCTCTCTAACTCAGTTACACTTTCATTCACTCTTAATCTCTCTATCGTTGTCTTGCACAATATATTCTACTTCATCTTTTACTTTATTCTCTTTCTTTCTTTTTCTCCCTCTCCCTCTTTCTTTTCTTTCTTCTTTGCCTCTCTCCCTCACTTTTTCATCCTCTTTCTGTTTATTTAATGCACTATTATATTCTGCTTTTAGTTTTTTATCCTTATTTCCCTCTTATTCTCACTCTTCCTCATTCTTCAGTTACTTTACAGTTTCTTTCACTCACTCAATCTCTCTATTACTATCTCTTTCATCAGATAATTTGACTTTTCTTTCTCTCTCTCTCTTTCTCTGACTCTCCCCCGCTCTCTCTTTCTATGACTCTCTTTCTCTCTCTCTTTCACGATGAATGGACCAATAGAAATGCTCCGAAAGAAAAGAAAATTCTGGTTCCATTAACTAACTTTAAAAGTAATTTAAAAGTAATTTTTGTGAAGTCACACTAAAATCATGATTTCTGTATGCTGACCTCTGGACTGGTCAGTGAACAGTGTGTTAATGTTATTGTATGTGACTCTGTGTGTCTGGGCCCTTTAAAGACAGTAAACAGAGTCAGTGGATCTTGCTGCAGCCCGGTGACCTCAGCAGGTGGCTTTGCGTGCGAACTGGAAGTGTGTGACTTACATTAAACGTTTCCAACCAATCAGGGTTTGGAAAGAGTGTCAGGAGCTCCTGGTCAAGCACACAGCACTCTGCCCTCTACTGCCCCCCTCACGGTCATGTGGGGGGCAATGCAGTTCAATCAAACAAGGCAGAAATCCAAAACCTCTGCTGTATTTCACTGCAGCTCTCTCCTCTCCATGTAAACTGGGTCCTAATCTTGGGTAACGCTTACATAATCATTCCCCTGACCAATCACAGGACTGACATCCCACTCTGGCCCCACCCACTTAAACCAGTAACAGGGTCAGTGAAACTTACAACTAACCATTATCACCAAAACAAGATAAACCTTCAGTCCTTTATCATCACCAACACTGTTCCTTCATCCCTTCATTCCTTTATCATCACCAACACTGTTCCTTCATCCCTTCATTCCTTTATCATCACCAACACTGTTCCTTCATCCCTTCATTCCTTTATCATCACCAACACTGTTCCTTCATCCCTTCATTCCTTTATCATCACCAACACTGTTCCTTCATCCCTTCATTCCTTTAACATCACCAACACTGTTCCTTCATCCCTTCATTCCTTTATCACCACCAACACTGTTCCTTCATCCCTTCATTCCTTTATCATCACCAACACTGTTCCTTCATCCTTTCCATTCCTTTATCATCACCAACACTGTTCCTTCATCCTTCATTACTTTATCATCACCAACACTGTTCCTTCATCCCTTCATTACTTTATCATCACCAACACTGTTCCATCATCCCTTCATTACTTTATCATCACCAACACTGTTCCTTCATCCCTTCATTCCTTTATCATCACCAACACTGTTCCTTCATCCCTTCATTCCTTTATCATCACCAACACTGTTCCTTCATCCCTTCATTCCTTTATCATCACCAACACTGTTCCTTCATCCCTTCATTCCTTTATCACCACCAACACTGTTCCATCATCCCTTCATTACTTTATCATCACCAACACTGTTCCTTCATCCCTTCATTCCTTTATCATCACCAACACTGTTCCTTCATCCCTTCATTCCTTTATCACCACCAACACTGTTCCTTCATCCCTTCATTCCTTTATCATCACCAACACTGTTCCTTCATCCTTTCCATTCCTTTATCATCACCAACACTGTTCCTTCATCCCTTCATTACTTTATCATCACCAACACTGTTCCTTCATCCCTTCATTACTTTATCATCACCAACACTGTTCCATCATCCCTTCATTACTTTATCATCACCAACACTGTTCCTTCATCCCTTCATTCCTTTATCATCACCAACACTGTTCCTTCATCCCTTCATTCCTTTATCATCACCAACACTGTTCCTTCATCCCTTCATTCCTTTATCATCACCAACACTGTTCCTTCATCCCTTCATTCCTTTATCACCACCAACACTGTTCCATCATCCCTTCATTACTTTATCATCACCAACACTGTTCCTTCATCCCTTCATTCCTTTATCATCACCAACACTGTTCCTTCATCCCTTCATTCCTTTATCATCACCAACACTGTTCCTTCATCCTTTCATTCCTTTATCATCACCAACACTGTTCCTTCATCCCTTCATTCCTTTATCACCACCAACACTGTTCCTTCATCCCTTCATTACTTTATCATCACCAACACTGTTCCATCATCCCTTCATTACTTTATCATCACCAACACTGTTCCTTCATCCTTTCATTCCTTTATCATCACCAACACTGTTCCTTCATCCCTTCATTCCTTTATCATCACCAACACTGTTCCTTCATCCCTTCATTCCTTTATCATCACCAACACTGTTCCTTCATCACTTCATTCCTTTATCATCACCAACACTGTTCCTTCATCCTTTCATTCCTTTATCATCACCAACACTGTCCCTTCATCCCTTCATTCCTTTATCATCACCAACACTGTTCCTTCATCCCTTCATTCCTTTATCATCACCAACTGTTCCTTCATCCCTTCATTCCTTTATCATCACCAACACTGTTCCTTCATCCCTTCATTCCTTTATCACCACCAACACTGTTCCTTCATCTCTTCATTCCTTTATCATCACCAACACTGTTCCTTCATCCCTTCATTCCTTTATCACCAACAACACTGTTCCTTCATCCCTTCATTCCTTTATCATCACCAACACTGTTCCTTCATCCTTTCATTCCTTTATCATCACCAACACTGTTCCTTCATCCCTTCATTACTTTATCATCACCAACACTGTTCCTTCATCCCTTCATTACTTTATCATCACCAACACTGTTCCATCATCCCTTCATTACTTTATCATCACCAACACTGTTCCTTCATCCCTTCATTCCTTTATCATCACCAACACTGTTCCTCCATCCCTTCATTCCTTTATCATCACCAACACTGTTCCTTCATCCCTTCATTCCTTTATCATCACCAACACTGTTCCTTCATCCCTTCATTCCTTTATCATCGCCAACACTGTTCCTTCATCCTTTCATTCCTTTATCATCACCAACACTGTTCCTTCATCCCTTCATTCCTTTATCACCACCAACACTGTTCCTTCATCCCTTCATTACTTTATCATCACCAACACTGTTCCATCATCCCTTCATTACTTTATCATCACCAACACTGTTCCTTCATCCCTTCATTCCTTTATCATCACCAACACTGTTCCTTCATCCCTTCATTCCTTTATCATCACCAACACTGTTCCTTCATCCCTTCATTCCTTTATCATCACCAACACTGTTCCTTCATCCTTTCATTCCTTTATCATCACCAACACTGTTCCTTCATCCCTTCATTCCTTTATCATCACCAACACTGTTCCTTCATCCTTCATTCCTTTATCATCACCAACACTGTTCCTTCATCCCTTCATTCCTTTATCATCACCAACACTGTTCCTTCATCCCTTCATTCCTTTATCATCACCAACTGTTCCTTCATCCCTTCATTCCTTAATCATCACCAACACTGTTCCTTCATCCCTTAATTCCTTTATCACCACCAACACTGTTCCTTCATCTCTTCATTCCTTTATCATCACCAACACTGTTCCTTCATCCCTTCATTCCTTTATCACCAACACTGTTCCATCATCCCTTCATTACTTTATCATCACCAACACTGTTCCATCACCCCTTCATTACTTTATCATCACCAACACTGTTCCTTCATCCCTTCATTCCTTTATCATCACCAACACTGTTCCTTCATCCCTTCATTCCTTTAACATCACCAACACTGTTCCTTCATCCCTTCATTACTTTATCATCACCAACACTGTTCCTTCATCCCTTCATTCCTTTATAATTATCACCAACACTGTCCCTTCATCCCTTCATTCCTTTATCACCACCAACACTGTTCCTTCATCCCTTCATTCCTTTATCATCACCAACACTGTTCCTTCATCCCTTCATTACTTTATCATCACCAACACTGTTCCATCATCCCTTCATTACTTTATCATCACCAACACTGTTCCTTCATCCCTTCATTACTTTATCATCACCAACACTGTTCCATCATCCCTTCATTACTTTATCATCACCAACACTGTTCCTTCATCCCTTCATTCCTTTATCATCACCAACACTGTTCCTTCATCCCTTCATTCCTTTATCATCACCAACACTGTTCCTTCATCCCTTCATTCCTTTATCATCACCAACACTGTTCCTTCATCCTTTCATTCCTTTATCATCACCAACACTGTTCCTTCATCCCTTCATTCCTTTATCATCACCAACACTGTTCCTTCATCCCTTCATTCCTTTATCATCACCAACTGTTCCTTCATCCCTTCATTCCTTTATCACCACCAACACTGTTCCTTCATCTCTTCATTCCTTTATCATCACCAACACTGTTCCTTCATCCCTTCATTCCTTTATCACCAACACTGTTCCATCATCCCTTCATTACTTTATCATCACCAACACTGTTCCATCACCCCTTCATTACTTTATCATCACCAACTGTTCCTTCATCCCTTCATTCCTTTATCATCACCAACACTGTTCCTTCATCCCTTAATTCCTTTATCACCACCAACACTGTTCCTTCATCTCTTCATTCCTTTATCATCACCAACACTGTTCCTTCATCCCTTCATTCCTTTATCACCAACACTGTTCCATCATCCCTTCATTACTTTATCATCACCAACACTGTTCCATCACCCCTTCATTACTTTATCATCACCAACACTGTTCCATCATCCCTTCATTCCTTTATCATCACCAACACTGTTCCTTCATCCCTTCATTCCTTTATCATCACCAACACTGTTCCTTCATCCTTTCATTCCTTTATCATCACCAACACTGTTCCTTCATCCCTTCATTCCTTTATCATCACCAAAATTTTTCCTTCATCCCTTCATTCCCTTATCATCACCAACACTGTTCCTTCATCCCTTTATCATCACAACACTGTTCCTTCATCCCTTCATTCCTTTATCATCACCAACACTGTTCCTTGATCCCTTCATTCCTTTATTACCACCAACACTGTTCCTTCATCCCTTCAGTCCTTTATCATCACCAACACTGTTCATTTATTCTATCATTATTTTATCCGTTTATCTTCTGTTCTAATATAGACAGCTTACATCTATACATCTAATTTGATAAAACCTAAGCTAGAGCCCCCCTTTTAGAGGCCCCCAAAAGACTAGAGTCAGAGTCAGGTTATATTACTGAACAAGCTCTATCATGACAGCATATAATAAGTTCAGGGCAGGACTAAGTCAGTGGAGCAGGATTCAAGTGAGGATTTACCTGGGATAACCACCTGTAATGGGAAATTGTGGAATTCTTGTTGTGTGTGTGTGTGTAGCTGCACACTCTTGTGTGTGCGTGAGTGTGTGCAGGGTTCGGGCAGTGTGCACTGATTTGCCCTCAGCGCTGATCTCTGAAGGAATCTCCTCGGCTGGGCGTGCAGCATGAATGCGAGTCAAACAAGTGTGAAAGCGCGCGAACCCTCAGCACGCCACATTACAGCACCTGCCACACTAACCTTAAACCAGGCCGCGCGTGCGTGAGAGAGAGAGAGTAGCTGCATGTCTGCGAGCGTGTGTGCATGCGTTGAAGGTGGGATGGTGTGAGAATAGGGAGCATTGGACTTGCATGACCGTGTGCACATGTGTCTGCGTGTCTGAGAGTGAATGTGTGTGAGCCAATAGATTGTTCTTCAGCACGCAATCATGCTTTTTGAACGCTCCTGGACTGAAGCTACTGATATCAAACCTGAAGTGCGGAGAAATAATCACCGAAGTTCAGCCTTTCCTGTCTGAGAGCGACGCAGAGAAACTCGGTCATGTGTTTGTCACAACAGAGTTGATCACTGTAATAGTCAGAGTTGATCACTGTAATAGTCAGAGTTGATCACTGTAATAGTCAGAGTTGATCACTGTAATGGTCAGAGTTGATCACTGTAATAGTCAGATTTGATCACTGTAATGATCAGAGTTGATCACTGTAATGGTCAGAGTTGATCACTGTAATAGTCAGAGTTGATCACTGTAATAGTCTGAGTTCATCACTGTAATATTCAGAGTTGATCTCTGTAATGGTCAGAGTTGATCGCTGTAATAGTCAGAGTTGATCGCTGTAATAGTCAGAGTTGATCACTGTAATGGTCAGAGTTGATCACTGTAATAGTCAGAGTTGATCACTGTAATAGTCAGAGTTGATCACTGTAATGGTCAGAGTTGATCACTGTAATAGTCAGAGTTGATCACTGTAATGGTCGGACTACTTAAGCCTTCTTTGTGGACCGAATGATGGCGGTAAGGTCATTGTCTCCCTGAAGGACACACCTTCTGTTGAAGCTCAGGTTCGTGGACGGATCTATTCTCCTGTAGAACTTCTTGATCCAGTCCAGAATTGATCGCTCCATCAAGGGAAGGAAAACCTCCCCGGTCCGACTGGTCCCCCCGCAGTTGCATGGCAGAGCATGCAGTGTCATAAACCACAGGGGAGTGTGTTAGAGAGTACTGAACAGCTCCGCCGCGTGATGTTTGCATGTTTGTGGCTCAGCTGAGCGCAGGGGAAGCGGTTTGAAGTCTTCTGTTTGAAGTGTGCGGATCGAGAAAATGAGCTTTTTGCACGCCATCTGCAGCAGGAAGTCCCTGATGTGGGTTAGGGTTAGTGTGAGGTGTGCTAGACTGCTCACCTGTAATTACTCAGGTGTGTGTGTGTGTGTGTTCATGTTTTCCTGACAGGAAATCTTATGCAAATTAATCAACATCAACATTCCTCAGGTATGTGTGAATCCACCATATGATTTAATGAACTTCTGCTAAAGGCCATCACGCATCTTAACAAGTCTTCGTTCCTTAGTGGTTCTTCTCCATGTTTTTAAGGAAGTTCTTGTTTTGGGTCTTGATTCATCTCAGATGTTCATCCTAATAAGTTTTGGTATTTCTAGATAAAGTCTTCGTTCCACCCAGTGGTTCTTCCTCAAGTTCTTAGGGTGAGATTTTGGTTCCTCTCAGAGTTTCTTCTTTAGGCTCTTAGAGAGTTTCTTTGTTTAAGTCTTGGTTCCTTTCAGCAGTTCTTCCTCATGTTCTTACTGTGGGATCTTGGTTTCTTTCAAAGGTTCTAACTCTGTTTTTAGTCCTAATTCCTTACAGAATTCTTTCTTGAGGAGTTTCTTTTTTGTAGTCATGGTTCTTAAGATGTTCTTCTTCAGGCACTTTTTTCTTTTGAGTCTTGGATCTTGGTTTCTTTCAAATGTTCTAACACATGTTTTTAGCCCTGATTCCTTTGAGAGTTCTTCTGAAGAACAGGCACTTTTTTCTTTTGAGTCTTGGTTTCTCTCAGAGGTTCTTCTATAGGTTCTGAACTGCCGCTAATGGCCATCACGTCTCTTAACAAGTCTTCATTCCACCCCATGTGCTTTTCGTTCCACCCCATGTTCTTCCATGGGCTTTTCTACTGAGTTTTGGTTACTTTCTGAGGTTCCAAGATCATGCTCCTGAGGAGTTTCTTCTTTAGAATCATGGTTTCTTTGGGATGTTCTTCTTAGGAGGTTTCTTTCTTTGAGTGAGCGGATCTTCCTCAAGTTCTTAGGGTGAGATTTTGGTTCCTCTTAGAGTTTCTTCTTTATGCTTTTGGGGAGTTTCTTCGTTTAAGTTGTGGTTCCTCTCAGCGGTTCTTCCTCATGTTCTTAGGGTGGAATCTTCTTTCAAAGGTTCTAACTCATGTTTTTAGCCCTGATTCCTTTCAGAGTTCTTTTTTGGAGTCGTGGTTCTTCAGATGTTCTTCAGGCACTTTTTTCTTTTGAGTCTTGGTTTCTCTCAGAGGTTCTTCTATAGGTTCTGAACTGCCGCTAATGGCCATTGTGCATCTTAACAACTCTCCGTTCCTTAGTGGTTCTTCTCCATGTTCTTAAGGAAGTTTCTTCTTTAGAATCATGGTTCCTCTGGGATGTTCTTCTTAGGAGGGTTCTTTCTTTAAGTGAGTGGATTTTCCTCAAGTTCTTAGGGTAAGATCTTGGTTCCTCTTAGCGTTTCTTCTTTATGCTTTTAGGGAGTTTCTTGTTTTAAGTCTTGTTTCCTCTTAGATGTTCTTCTTCAGGCTCTTAGGAAGGTTCTCCCTTTAAGGCATAGTTCCTCTTAGTGTTTTTTTTTTGGAGGGGGGGGTGTGATGGTTTCTCTTAGATGTTCTTCCATATTTTTTAAGGAGTTTCTTCTTTGGAATTATGGTTCCTTTCAGAGGTTCCTCTTCATGCTCATAAGAAGTTCCTTTTCTGGTTTACAAGGAGTATCTTTTGGAGATGTGGTTCTTTTTCAGATTTTTCTTTAGGCTCTTAGAGAGCCTCTTGGTTTCTCTCAAGGGTGCTTCTAGAGGTTCTTAAGGAGTTTCCTCTTTTGAGTCTTGGTTTCTGTCAGAGGTGCTTCTGGAGGTTCTTAAGAAGTTTCTTCTTTTGAATTTTGCTTTCCATCAGAGGTTTTTCTAGAGGTTCTTTAGGAGTTTTTTTTTAATCTTGGTTTCTCTCAGAGGTCCCTCTAGAGTTTCTTAAGGAGCATCTTTTGAGTTTTGGCTTCTGTCAGAGGCCCTTCTAGAGGTTCTTTAGGAGTTTCTTTTCTTGAATCTTGGTTTCTGTCAGAGGTCCATCTAGACGTTCTTAAGGAGTTTCTTCTTTTGAGTCTTGCTTTCCATCAGGGGTTCTTCTAGAGGTTCTTTAGGAGTTCTTTTGAATCTTGGTTTCTGTTAAAGGTCCTTCTGGAGGTTCATAAGGAGTTTTTTTTTCTTTTAAGACTTGGTTTCTCTCAGAGGTCCTGTTGTTCTTAGGCAGAGGTTCTTCCATATGTTTTTAAGGAGTTTCCTCTATTATGTCTGGCTTCCTCTCAGTGTTATTAGCTTTCCCTCAGCACTGCTCATTGATGGCTGGACAGCTACTGGGAGACTGCTTTAGGACAATGTCTGATGGAAAATGACCACATGGTTAAAATTAATTAATCAAACAAAAATACAAACTGCTTATGTTTTGGTCTTTGAGGTGCAAACAAAAGTTATCTTCACTTTCAGCCACATTAAACTCTTCTCTTCTATAACGGACTGGAAACAAATTGATTCTGTTACCAGTAGCAACCGACTACTACACATTTGCTGAGAAAGACCACTCAGGCTGAAAATGCTGCTCTAATCTATTTCCATCCGATTCAACTACTTAGCTATTTAATATGCTTATTATGCTTAATCCTCCATGCAGGAAACACAAAACCATTCAGAAAAGAAGAAGAAGACATGCCCAAGATATGGACTCTGAACTGGTCAGGGGTCTCTACACAAAAAGAAGACCTTAGATTGGACCACTAACCTGATGTACTTGGTGTTTGTACTCTGAACTGGTCTGATTCGGAGAGCTAGTGTGTGTCCCGGGCTGCAGCCCTTGCGTGTGCCCCGAGACGGCCTGCCTTAATAGGATTAGTCGGAGCTCCACTTCATCACACTTCTGCCACGAAAACTCCCCCTGACCCCTCTCTGACCGAAACGCTGCTACCTGGACGCCGCTACGTGCCTCC